>ML782581.1:99303-125024 GCA_009831015.1 Picea engelmannii
ATAAACATGAGTACTTGAAATCCAATATCTATAAATAACTAGCATACATGTACTAATGTGGTTGGTATAAGTGGATAGACATATATTAAGCATCGATATAATATTAAGGAAAATGTATTTGATATATGGTTATCCACATAGATTTATTATAATAATGTGTTTGTGCAATGTAAGCGCTGAATTATATATAATGTTTTATATTAAATCTTAATGTATTTAGACTCATATTTAATTTTTTATTTTATTTTTAAACTAAAAAAGGTCTAAGATTATATTATATTCACAAAAATGTACAAAAAAAGAATAGGGGGATTTGCCAAAAATGGAAACTAGACCCCAAACCCCGTGTGAGACAATAGGGATTCAAGAGTTTTCATCAAGATTACATCCAATATTAGAGATACATGTCCATATAAACTATTAGAGTACTTAGCTATGCTAGAGAGGAGAGCTTAGATATAGAGTTCTAGAGTATACACACTTAAATCCTGGAATAAAAAACAAAAAGAAATAGAAGCCTGTCAACCTGGTTCCTTCAAGAGTTTTCATCAAGATTACATCCAATATCAGAGATACATGTCCATATAAACTATTAGAGTACTTAGCTATGCTAGAGAGGAGAGATTAGATATAGAGTTCTAGCGTATACAAACTTAAATCCTGGGATAAAAAACAAAAAGAAACAGAAGCCTGTCAACCTGGTTCCTTCTTTGCCCTATGAACTTTGCTTGGGGTTGGGATGCTTGCTCGAGCCCTCAAATTTCTTTCATCCTTGTTTTCATCCACATCGATGGGGAAACTGAACGAGCTTGGCAGACTCTGCTCCACTGGACTAATCTCACAATGCTCTTTTTGTTGACCTCTCTCAGTAACTTGAAATCTAATCACATGCTAGGACCTCCAATACAACTCGAACTTACCCTCCAGAATATGGATGACATGTTGCAGGTTTGCTTGGTCTCTCTTGGTTTTATGCAAGGCTTGACCTAGGATGGATTTGACCATCTAGTAAGTTTGGAGCAACCTAAATATCTTGTTTCCATGGTTCTGGCATGGACCGGGTCGATCAACCAGTCGCCAGTCTCAACTGCAATCTCTTTATCTAGGAGGTCCTTATGCTACATCCACACCAATTCTTCCATTGCTTCTATTGTCTAGATCTCCTCTTCCGAGAAAAATTCCCAAAATCTTGCCTCTATTGTCGTTGCATCCCTTGCAACTCAAGTGGACTGGATAGGGCCTTTTGAAGACGAGGCTTCCTTCTTGTTACACCCCATAAATCACACTTTTCCCTTCCTCTTCCAAAGGCATGCCATCATGTTGATCTTACTAGCTAAGAGTCTACACCGCTTAAGACTGATATGGGGAAGTTGTAAGATGTGGTGAACACCTGCACAAAATATCTAGCTAGCAAAAGAACATACACAACTTGCAAAGGTGAGAAGAAGAGAGAAAAATTGGAGTGAAAGAATGAGAAATTGTATTAACCAAATGAAATAATGATAAAATACATATAATATAATATCAATGGCCCAACTAATGCACAATAGAGGAGAAGCCAATGCACCATAGTGGTGGTATAGAGAGATCTGGACACACATAGACAATTATGGGAGTTAACTGCCACCTAGTTCTAGTAAGCTATCATGTATTCCTTAGTTAATTAGATAGACCATAGTGAAATGAGGAGGAGATCAGGCATGCACAAGGAATGTGCCTTCCTGGTGATGATCCCAAGGTAAGTGCTCATTCATGGTGATGATATCGAGGCTACTTGGTGATAAAACCAAAGTAATCTTGAATGACTCTACTCCATTAGTCAACTTAAGAGAATATTTTCCTAGAATGTAGGAGAGGTTCCTAAAAAATAGGAGACCCTCAATAATGACTAATAAACATAGGAAAATAAGGGAAAATATCTTAGATGTGTGTAATATCTCTAACATGTAAGAAGTGGTGAACACTTGCACAAAATATCTAGCTAGCAAAAGAACATACACATCTTGGAAAGGTGAGAAGAAGAGAGAAAAATTGGAGTGAAAGAATGAGAAATTGTATTAACCAGATGAAAGAATGATAAAATACAAATGATATACTCGGCATGGCTCAACTAATGCATAATAGAAGAGAATCCAATGCACCATAGTGGTGGTCTAGAGATATATGGACACACACAGACAATTACAGGAGTTAACTGCCACCTAGTCATAGTCAAATACTCATGTAGTCCTCAGTTAACAGGACAAAACTGTGTGAAATGAATAGGAGATCAAGCATGCACAAGGAATGCTCCTTCATAGTGATGATCCCAAGGTAAGTGTGCATTCATGGTGATGATCCTGAGGTTAATTGGTGATAAAACCAAAGTTACCCTGAATGACTCCACTTTGCTAGTCAACTGAAGAGAATATTCTCCTAGAATGTAGGAGAGGTTCTTAAAAAATAGAAGATCCTCAATAATCACTAATAAAGAGAAAATAAGGAAAAATATCCTAGGTATGTGCAATATGTCCAACATCCCCCTCGAACACTGCTATGGGGTAATGAAGAATGGGTCTCGGAAACAAAGGCCATGTTAGGTACCCAAAAACAATGCAACTAATGAACACTAAAATAAAGAAAGAAAAGAGGGAAATCATCATGGGAAACCCCCCCCTCAAAGTAGAATGTATCAAAATAAGAAAAGACAATTGCTAAGCAACTATGTCCTTCACTCCAAGATGGTCATGTAGAGAGTGAAACTTCTACTCGGTGAAAGTCTTGGAGAAGATGTTATCAGTTTGTTTAGAGGAAGGACATAACTACAAGTCGATGATCCTCTCGTGGACTATATATTTGATGCAGTGCATATGGATATCAATATTATTTGTCTGTTTCCGTTGCACTGGGTCTCTGCAAAAATTAAGAGTACTCTAGTTGTCACACAAAATGACAGACAATCTGTGGAATCGATACCCAACTATGTAAGAAAGTTCTATAGCCATAATGCTTGGATGGTAATGTTAACTACTCCTTTGTACTAGGCCTTGGCTGAAGATACAAAAATAGTAGACTACTTCTTGCTCGACCAACAGATAGGCCCTAAACCCAAACTAACAGTGTATCCGGATGTGGACTTGTGATTGGTGATATCATCTGCCTCATCAAAATCTGTGAATCCTATGAGATCCAATACAAAGCTTGATGCATAATGAATCCCATAGTTGATGGTGCCCTGAACTACCAAAGGATACACTTTGCATCCTTCTAGTGTAACTCATGCAACTCCTGCATGTACCTAGAGACTGCTCCCACTGCATATGATAGGTATGGTCGGGAGTGGGAGAGATACAATAAACTCCCCACAAGATTCCTGTACAAAGTGTTATCAACTAGTGGAGCAGCCCCGCTATCCTCAAGTCTTACCCCATATATGAAGGGTGTAGGGGAAGACTTGTTTCTTGTCATGTGGAATCTATCCATGAGATCTCGAGCATACTTGGCTTGAGATATATTGATGCCTGAAGAATCCTGACTGATCTTGAGAACAATGAAGTGATGGAGTGGATCCATGTCCATCATAAAAAACCCGTCATGTAGAATTTGTTTCCTCATAGAAATCAATGAAGTCGAGTAGCTAGTGATCAAAAGATCATCCACATAAAGAACTAGAATCATAAGTGAATCAATAGTCCTAAGCATGTAGACATTTGGATCAGATTTGCATATCACAAAATTCTGGGACAACACGTATGAGTCCATCATGGTGTACCATGCTCTCGGTGCCTACTTGAGGCCATAGAGAGACTTATTGAGCCTGTAAACCAAAGAAGAATTCTCTATGAAGCCTGGTGATTGCTCCATGTAAATATCTTCTAAGAGATCTCTATGAAGAAACACATTCTACACATCCATCTAATGGACTTCCCAGCCTCTGGTTGCCACAATAGAAATGGCCAAATGAATAGAATCCATCTTCTCTACTGGAGTGAATGTCTCATTTTATTCTATGCCATGGATCTGTTGAAAACCTTTAGAAACTAGTCTTTCCTTGTATCTACTAACTTGTCCGTATGTTGCGCTCTTTGTCTTGTAGACCCATCTGCATCTGATAAGCTTCCCTCATGAAGGAAGCAAAACCATATCCCAAGTCTAGTTCTCAAGAAGGGAGTTGTACTCCTCCTGCATGGATGATTCCCAAAAGGGATTCCCTACAGTCTCGCAATAGGTCCGTGGGTATGAATACTGAGCCACATAATAATGCATAGGAAACATGTTCTCAGTGGCTGTGAGTACACAGAGAGGTTTGTCAAGCTAAGAGAGAGTTCTCTTGAGATCCGTTGGATCCCCAAAAAGATATCCTACATCCTAAAGAGTGGTTTGTGCTCACTTGGGCCTATGCTATGGCTCCTCATCTTCCTGTACTGACTATGTATCTACATGTTATACATCCTCTGACTCTATATCGGATCTCAAATATGAAGTAGAGTTTGAATGTGCAGACTCATAATCTCAAATTGGTGGAAGTAAAAAATTATCTACATGCGACTTATGTGGAGCATGCAATAGACTTTCCTCAAATTGAACATTGCACTCAATGATAAGCTCTGTTGCGTTATTTCTTGAGGTATCTAGGTTTGAGGCATAAATGAGATGCACTTCACCCTGATGATTCCTAAACACCCCCCAATGGTCTCAAATTCCATTTGGAGGCATAATTGAAATTCATCTTGATGAATCCTTCTTTGAGGGGTAGCTAATGCTCTCTGATTTTTGCTCAGATGGGTTTTGTCATGGTATGCATCTGCTTCAAACAAGGCCCAAATTTCCAATTTTTGAAAATGTGGACTCCGTTCTTCTACAGTTGTGTGTCCTACACCGAACAAGTAGTTGTTGGAGTCCTACATATTAGTTCAGATGATTCCTAGATTTGGTTGCTAGTAAGGGATTTATCCTTAAAAATTCATCTATTTATTTCTTTCCACACATTCCAGAGTAGAAAACTTGGGAATGTGTTCCAGGCTCTGTTTAGGACTGGGTTCGTAAAGATATTGCTACTCCATGCCTCTAATGTTTTTGGAATGTCATGGAAAATGAAGAGAGAAGCTCACACACACACACACACACAGATATATATATATATATATATATATATATATATATATATATATATAAGGTGTTGATGTTTGGATTTTAGGTACATGCTTAATCATATGGTTTCAAATTTAATGTAGGTATAGTCTCTATTAATAATTTGTCACCCTATTCATAGCTAATTGATGAGCTGCACCTTTTGAAAGCCCAGAGCTAAAACTAAGAAATCAAAGAAGTCATATTTTTCTAAAGGAATCTTGCAACTAGGAAGAGGAAACTTTAATTACTTTGCTACTTGTAGAAAGATTTAGTACGTGCCTACTAACAATAATGCCAAATAAATTGATGTCCTTGATAAATATTTGTTTCGATATTTACTAATTTACATAAAATTTTACATAATCTCTTTGTTATAGTAAATTTAAGTTGATTATTGGCTTGATTAGGGAAAATATTTACAAACTAAATAGTTCTATGAAAATGTGAAGGTCAGATTTTACTAATTAGAAAAGTAGTGCAAAGGGTGGAAAAAAAACACTTAGATTTGAACATTAAAGCATCTAGGACCAGGTTTAAGCACAACCATCCTCCCATTACAAAGGGACATTGACATTTTAGTAGGGTTAGTAGGGTTCGTCATCACCATTCATGAATTTTTATACTTACAATGTTAAAGCGTTTTTCCACCTTACTTCCAAATTTGTTCTAGCAATGTCTCAACTTTCAAACTTGTTGTAACTGAACAGTGAAATGTATTGTAAAAAATAACAAGGGAACCATGAATAATTCTTATTTGTTAGTAAAACATGATTATGTCTTAAGCAAACTTATATTTCTCGAGCTATAAGCACCCCATGTACACAAAAAAAATACAAATGATTCAAACAAAACATGACTTGACTAATTTATCAATATGTTACAATCTCCAACAACACAAAGGCCACATAAAGTGGTATAGTGAATCCTAAAATAAGAATAAATATGTTAAATTCCCCCATGTTTGTAAGACAAAGCAGGAAATCCAACCATATGTAATCAAGTAGGGGTCACAACTCTAGATGTCATAGTTCTGGATATCATAGTTCCAGAGGGCATAGTTCCAGAGGTCACAGTTCCAGCGGTCACAGTTCCAGAGTTCAAAGTTCCAAAGGGTGTAGTTCCAGAGGTTATAGTTCCTGGGGTCACAATTCAAGAGGTCATATTTCTAGAGGGCATAGTTCCAGAGGTCATAGTTCCACATGTCATAGTTTTAGAGTTAAAAATTCCAAAGGGTTTAGTTCCAAAGGTTACAGTTCCATGGGTCATAGTTCATGGGGTCACAGTTCAAGAGGGCATAGTTCCAGAGGTAATGGTTTCACGGGTCATAGTTCCTAGGGTCACAGTTCCATAGGTCATAGTTTTAGAGGGTGTATTTCTATAGGTCATAGTTCCAGAGTTCAAATTTATAAAGGGATTAGTTCCATAGGTCATAGTTTCATGGGTCATAGTTCCCAGGGTCGCAATTCCAAAGGTCATAGTTCCATAGGTCATAGTTCTTGGGGTCACAATTCCATATGTCATAGTTCCCAGGGTCGCAGTTCCAATGGTCATAGCTCCAGTGGTCATAGTTCTTGGGGTCACAATTCTAGATGTCATAGTTCCTGGGGTCATAGTTCCAAAGGTCATGGTTCTAGAGGGCATAGTTCTAGAGGTCATAGTTCCACAGGTAATAGTTCTAGAGTTCAAAATTTCAAAGGGAATAGTTCCAAAGGTCATATTTCCATGGGTCATAGTTCCCAGGTTCATAGTTATAGAGGTCATAGTTCCACAGTTCATAGTTCCCAGGGTCACAATTCTAGAGGTCATAGTTCCATGGGTGTAGCTTCAGAGGTCAAAGTTTCGTGGGTCATAGTTGAAGGGGTCATAGTTCCAAATGGATAAGTTCTAGGGGTAATAGTTCCTGGAGTAACCATGACCCCAAGAACTATGACCCATGGAACTATTATCTCTCAAACTACGCCCTATGGAACTATGACCCCAAGAACCATGACCCGTGGAAGTATGACCTCGAGAAATACGGCCTTTGGAACTTTGAACTTTGGAACTATGACATGTGGAATGAATTTTGGAACTATGACCTCTGGAACCATGACTTCTAGGACTATGACCCCAGAACTATGACTTGTGGAACTATGACCTCTAGAACTGCGACCCCAAGAACTATGACCAATGGAACTACACCCTTTGGAACTATGACCTTTGGAACTACGCCCTTTGGAACTTTGAACTTTGGAACTATGACCTATGGAACTATGAACCTAGGAACTATGACCTATGGAACTATGACCCCAGGAACTATGAAGTGTGGAAATATGACCTCTAGAAATAAATTGTTTGGAACTTTGAACTCTATAACCATGACCTGCAGAATGATCTATGGAACTGTGACTCTATGAACTATGACCTCTGGAATTGTAACCCCATGAACTATGACCCATGGGACTATGACCTCTGGAATTGTAACCCCATGAACTATGACCCATGGAACTATGACCTTTGGAACCAATCCCTTTGGAAATTTAAACTCTGGAACTATGACTTGTAGAACTATGACCTCTAGAAATATGCCCTCTAGAACTTTGACCTTTGGAACTATGACCCCTTGAACTATGAAGTGTGGAACACTAACCACTAGAACTTTGATCTCAAGAACTATGACCCATGGAACTACGCCCTTTGGAACTATGATCTCTGGAACTACACCCTTTGTAACTTTGAACTTTGGAACTGTGACCCTAGGAACTATGACCTCTAGATCTATGATCCCAGGAACTATGAAGTGTGGAACTATGACCTCTAGATCTATGACCCCAGGAACTATGAAGTGTGGAACTATGACCTCTAGAACAAAATTGTTTGGAACTTTGAACTCTCTAACTATGACCTATGGAATTATCTATGGAACTGTGACTCCATGAACTATGACCTTTGGAATTGTAACCCCATGAAATATGACCCATGGAACTATGACCTATGGAATTGTAACCCCATGAACTATGACCTCTGGAACCAAGCCCTTTGGAACTTTGAAATATGGAACTATGACTTGTGGAACTATGACCTCTAGAACTATGCCCTCTATAGCATTGACCTTTGGAACTATGACCCCTTGAACTATGAAGTGTGGAACACTAACCACTAGAACTGTGATCCAAGGAACTATGACGCGTGTGATCCCAGGAACACTTACACCTAGTAAACCATAGGTGGTTTAAATTGTTAGTGGGTGGAAGAAAAGTTCAATGGCCCATTTGTGTTAGTTTACTCTTGTTGACTAATAATCAAACATTAGTCAAATTGCAATTACAAATAAAGGTCATAGTTCTTTTTTTTTTCAAAGTTCCTTCATCAAAGTTCCCATCAGTCAGAGTTCCCAACTAACAAAGAAAATATGACCTCATGTCCTAGTTCCAAAGGTGAAAGTTCCAGAAGTCATAGTTCCACGGGTCATAGTTCACAGGGTCACAGTTCCATAGGTCATATTTTTTTACCCACTAGCTCTATATTGAGTTGTGAGAGTCCAGGGGGTGGAATAGAAGTTTTCCAAAAGAATGATTGTTGGATTCCATAAGATTTCTATGCCCCCTACCTCACCCTAAGAATCATTAATGACAAAGAATCCCTGCCTCCAACATATTGAGAACACATTTTCCGTGATTCTATGTGCACATTTTATTTCTTGGAGAAAAATTATTTCTAGTTCTTATGCCATTATACAGTTTCAGAAAAAACTTTTCTTAGTTCTCCCATTTAGAACTCATAAATTCCAAGAGATGATCTTCATGAGGAATACAATTGTGGGGAAAAGAAGCCCTTGGTAAGCCTATGTACTTGCCCCAAGTTGATCATGAATATGCCAACCTCACGAATTAGTTGTGTCATTTTCTGACCTCGCCTTTTACTTTCCCTGGGTGTTTTCCTATGATATTTGAGTGGATATGAAGGTATTCCCAATATTCCTCCAAATCGAGATGTTTCCCCAACAGTTGAGTCCATGTAGACTTTGTGAACCTTACATAGTTCCTGGTTCATAGTTCCATAGTTGATAGTTCCATATGTGATAGCTCCACAGGTCATAGTTCCACAAGTCATAGTTCCAGAAGTCATAGATCTAGAGGTCATAGTTCCTTAGGTGGAAGTACAATAATGTAAAGTTCCTTTTCTATACTATATTATTTTTGGAACTATAACATGGGGAACTATGACTTCTGGAACTACGATCCAATGAATTATGACCTCTGGAACTATCACCTGTGGAACTATGACCCCAAGAACTATGGCACGAGGAACTGTGACTTATGGAACTATGAGGGGAGGAGAGAGTTGATAAATTGGGATTGTTGGGAGTGAGAAAGAGAGAATAAATTGTGATATCTTGATAGTTGGATCGCTTTGAGACTTAGAGTCAGCCTAGGCACTCGTCCTTGTGGATTCATAGCCTCAGCTTGGGGGTGTCTTGTTGTAGAGAGTTAATGTGCACCAAAGCCTAAGGTTGGGTGGAAAACCAATGTTTGCAACCAATCGATGTGGTCATTTGATAAAGATAAGTTTTCTCTTTTCTCTGAGTATTCTATTTACATTGTGATATTTACTATTTATTGTTGTGAATGATAATGAGAAAATTTCATTTTCATATGTTAATGTTTTCTTGCTTGCATGCATGGTTGGTACATTTGTTATGCATGCTTCTTGTTTTTATTAATATTGGTATCATAAGTTTCGAAATCTATTCTAGATTGCCGATTCTTGAGGTACCTAGTATGGGGGTACGTTACATTTACACTCATGTCTTCCTTATCGATACATGGTCCTGACAATTGATCATGTGATTCATCCAATTGGAGAATTGGAGCCCTTGTTTTCCTATATTGGCCTGAATAACTTGGATTTTCCTCTTGATTCTAATCTCACTATTTAAAAGTCTTCAAGCCTTGGTATTTGTGAGCCTTTGTTGATAGACTCTATTAACTCTTATTAGAATATCCATCATTATATGGAAGATCAATTCACTTCGCCCATCTGAGGCATCAACCCTCCCATTTCACATGATTTCTTGGAAGTTGAATTTCCTTCAAATGAAGCTACCCTTGAAGCCATGAATGTAGGTGGTAGACCATGGGAAGATTGATCCTTATTTCTTCCTAAACTAGATCAGTTAGAGGTTGACACACACAGCCTAGAAACCACCTTTCCAAAGATGGCTTTTAATGTTCCTCTTAATACCTCTGTTTGGGATGAACATCACATCTCTTTAATGGGTCTCGATGGTCATCATCAAGAAACTAGATAGCTAACGAGACTTATGTTTGACACATTGGATCTCATTATGATCAACGTGTAAGTCCTCGAGCCTTTTTGAAAGGCATATTAGTTTTGGTTCCAATCCATAATCATTCAACGTTAGGAGCATGGAAACTCGAACCTGTGTGGCATGGCCATTTCATTGGGATCCATGCATTGCCATTAAAAACCTATGGGTTAGTTGATCATGGGAGACTCCTATGTAGGAGCCTCATCAGGGGCTCTAATTGAAGAAGTACTATGTGTAAGTTATAAGGTTGCATGGTACTTTGTACCATATTGTTTTTATTTGTTTTTGTTTTAAAATCTTTTCATTCTAGAGCACGAGTTGTTATTAGGTGTTTATATTGGATTTAT
This sequence comes from Picea engelmannii, assembly GCA_009831015.1. NCBI lineage: Eukaryota > Viridiplantae > Streptophyta > Pinopsida > Pinales > Pinaceae > Picea > Picea engelmannii. The sequence goes on from ML782581.1 coordinate 110,074, forward strand.
TAACTTTTGGACTAGTGTGGTTGATCATGTATACAAGACTTTGGAGACATTTTCTTTGGTGTTTTTTATGGTGATCTTCATGGAACCATGAGGTATGGGAATTAAAAATGGCATATAGGATAGGTTTTCCACCTTGCGATCTTGCATTATTAACCATTATATTGCCAACATTATGGCTTTGATTCGATCCCATAAAGTCATGACATTATCCTTTCTTCTTTGTTGCATGTTGTAACTTGTGTGGTAGTGCCTACCCTTCATGGGATTCTCTAATTATCTTTTCCCTATTGTAAAATGAGGTTTACCCCTTGACGAGGCTTCATATTCATTCTTCTATCATTCTTAAGGTGTGGAATTACTTGTTTTTCTCTCTTTTTGATATTTTTTGTGTTTGGTGAATAACATTTTGTTTCAAAGAATATTATCCTCGAGTTTTTATCCTTCAAATGAGTCATATAGTGTAAGGTACCATATGTATTATAATTAGTAGAAATAGAAATATTGCAACAAATACGCAAGTTGCACGTGGATGAATAGTGTACATCAACAAATATATTGTTTTAAAGATGATTTTGATGAAGGAGAGTGGGATTAAGGTTTGGAAGATGAAGAATGGACTAGGCCATCTCACAAATGCAATCAGGGGTGGAAATTTGTGCTATAACAATTGGGGTTTATGATTCAACCATGGTTAATATGGTTAACAATGATTAGTGGGTAAGGAGGTTAGTACATCAATAGAATATGGGTAAGTGGTTCAATGTGGTTGATATGGCCAATAATAGTGAGTGTAGTTTATATAGGAAAGATGGCCATGCATGGTCAACATGGGTAATGATTGTCAACTGTGATTAATGATAGTAAACCATAGGTAGGTTGAATGCTCTAATGTTTGGGTCGATCGAATGGAACCTCGGTTGAATGCTTGAAGGTCTGGTTGACAAAATGAAAGCCTGATCGAATGCACTTATGGTCGGGTTGACCAAAGGAAAGCTTGGTCAAATTCTTTCATGATCGGGTCGACCAAAGGAAATCCCAGTCGAATGCTTTGATGGTCAGGTCCACCAAAGGAAAGCTCGGTCAAGGATGATTTTAAGGATGGAAATTTATTTTAAAATGTAGAAACCTTGGCGAATATTACTTATCCTTCATATGCTAACTATAAATGTTTGGCAATATTTTTGTAAAAATATTCAAATTTCTAAGGATTTTTTATAGTTTTTATAAATTTTTGGCGATTTTTAAGGTAAAATAATTTTATCCTATAGAATTTGGGCGAATCATTTTTAAAATAGCGAATCTTGTTTTTGGAAAAACCATGGAAAATTAGCCCATTAGCGAAATTTAGCCCCTAAAATCATCCATGAGCTCGGTCGAATTCTTCGATGGTAATATTGACCAAAGGAAAGATCAGTTGAATGCTTTGATGGTCGGGTCGACCAAAGGAAATCTCGGTCAAACTCTTTGATGGTCAAGTCAACCAAAGGAAAGCTCGGTCGAATTCTTTGATGGTCGAGTCAACCAAAGGAAAGCCCGGTTGAATGATTTGATTATTGGGTCGACCAAAGGAAAACAAATTGAATTCAAGAGTAACCCAATCTGAATGGATCGACCAATAGTTAAAGAAATATTATCTAGAGGTGCATTCAACCCTCAATCGTAAAGGAAAAAGTTTGTAGGGATATTTGGTGACCCTCAACAATTAAAAAAAAAACATCTAGAGGAGATTTTGATTCCCCACAATAGATAAAAATTACTAGGGACAAATTTAGATGTTCAACATTGAAGAAAAATGCCCATGGGTTTTTGAATTCACCCAGGTAAGTATAAGTTCACCCATGTATGTTTAAATTCTCCCAGACAAGTTTAAATATGCCCATGTAATGGGAGAATTCTTTGGATGAGTGCTACAGGATAAATAAAAAAAACTTCAATAGAGTATGCATACATGGTCGTAAGTCAAAAAAAATTCCCAAAGCATAGATTTCAATAACTCCTAGATTCAACGTTTAAATGGGACTTTTATTATGTTGAGAAGAAAACTACAATGGGGTGAGCTATACATAGTCTTTTTGTATTGTTACTCACTGAAAATACAAAATTGCAGAGGCCAAGGCTCAGAGGCACCCTTGTTCAGAGTGAACAGACACATCAACTCCTTCGTCCACTCAACTTCGAGCAAGATACCCTCTTTGATATCTAATTTATGTTGTTGTTCTTCCCTCCTTCTCCTTGCATATCTCTCTTTCCTCTCTTCTTCACTACTACTCTCAAATGGGACACTCCTAGAAGGCCAACAATCATAGTTGTTCGTTTCACCTTCCCATTGTGCCAGAAGACCAAATAAAATGAAATAAAACAAAACACATTTATTTACAACATTTACAAATATTTTTCAAGATCCAATTCTGATCATAGTTCCAGAGGTAAAAGTTCCATAGGTCATAGTTCTAGAGGTCATAGTTCCTATTGTCATCATTTGAGAGGTCAAAGTTCCCAAGGTCAAAGTTCCTTAGGTCATAGTTCCCGAGATCAAATTTCCCAAGGTCATGGTTCCAGAGTTCAAAGTTCCATAGATCATAATTCTAGAAGTCATAGTTCCATAGGTCATAGTTATGTTAGCACTCTGTAAATTTGTTCGACTAATAAAAAAAATTACAGAGGTAACCTACAAACCAATTTAGAGCTGGGTACTAGCTTTCTCAACTCAGAGAAGGTTCTCTCCTATCACTTGGTCTTTAACAGATGAGTTTTCTTTAATAAGTCAATGACTAGGTTTTGTTGCTTTGAATGGTTATTTATAATTTCGTTGGCAAGGAAGGGGAGGGAAACCTAGGGATATGGAGTCAAACTTATGAAAACAAATGGAAGCACTGACTGGTCAGTAGAACTATCCAAAGGATAAAGGCTAAATGAGGTCATGAACTGAGTTATAAATTGTAATTTGCAGGGTGTAAGAAGAAAGGAGAAACATATAACTTCATCAGAGCATTAAATAAAATGAATTCTGACTTAGTTAGGAAGAATTTAACACATTTTAAATTGCTTAAGCCAATAGAATCACAAGATGAATCATGGGCCTTTAACTATCCAATTTAAACAAAAGACAGTGAAAATTAAATCAAGAACACATGAAATACATACGAAGAAAGAAGACAAATCTCAGACCACCACCATTAGAATCTTTTCGTGGAAATTTCAAGACATCTGCATGTGCATTCTATTCATCTTCAGAAAATTACATTCAAGTTCTAAATAGCTAAAATCATGCCCTTGCACTTATTCCAACCCCTAATACATTTGGAACTCTTAATATTTATACAAGATGAGTTCCTTTGGTTTGAAACCAATCACAATGATTATAAAGAAACCTTTCGGTTTTGAAACTGATTACAATGATAAGAAAGAAACATTTCAGTTTTGAAACTGATTACAATGATCAACAAGAAAACGTTTCTTGATCCGGATTCTGGCTCCTCTGGCATTTTGGTCCCTTTATTCTCCCTCTGACTCTGTCTCAACCCTCCATGTGATTCACTATATTTCATTGACATCTGGACATCATTTATTGGGCCCTAGAAAACTGAAGTTTGTCTTACCTAGTCGAACCATTTCGTTCAATTGCAAGTCAGAAAGAATATCATAATATATCGTTTCCTTTATCAGAATCTTCAGGTCAATGCAAGAGGCATATGACATGATTGGCAGTACAAGATTGAATTCTTTAAACTGATTCAAAATTTCAAAGTTTCTAATCATATGCTCAACTAAAGTAGCTCCTTTCAGATTTTCCTCCAGGGTTTCAAACTTAGAATGATCCAGTCTGCACTGAGTCAAATGATAATTGTATTCTTCCTGATCATACAATTTTCCCTTGCCATCCCAAAATAGTGGAATACCTTTGGTAAACAATTCTTCAAATAAATCTTTCAACTCATGTGCACTTTGTTTCATCTGTGTTGCCTTAGTTTGGACTAACTTCAACAGGTTACGTTTAGTAATAACCCTCCTGGCCCAGATAATCAATATAGTTTTGTCTTTAACTCCAATAGTCTGAAGGTCTGTAGTGGGAACAACGTTGAGTATATTTATGGCGTTCTTGGCCCATTCTAATGGTTTTTTTTATAAAGTTTCATTCACAACAGTGCACCTATTTCTGGCTATAAGGGTTATGCTATCTTTATCGTTAATGAAATTCAAAATTGATCTGAATTTGGCAGCTTTGGCAACTATAGAGTCCAAGATGATATGATTGCCCCCCTACAACAGACCTTTGCCTCTTAACCTTACTTTCAATTTATTTATTCTCTCTTGCAAGACTTCATTCTCCTTTTTAAATTGAGCTATCCTTTCAACCTTTGCATGCAGTTCCTGCTTCAATTTCTCTATGCTTCCTTTCAACACATTGATTTATCCTTCTTTCAAGCTAACTTATGACATAGCCTAGACAAGTCCTTCAATGTTTGACCCAATTTCTGCAGTAGGAGCTGAAACCACAACCTTGTTTAGCAATTATGTCTACTCTTGTGACCATTTCACCTTTTCTTGTTCTAGCTGCAACACCCTAGACTTGTAGCCCAGTGTCTCTTGACAAAGTGTTTCCTTTTCCTATTTTAGAGCAATCGATTTTGTTTTTTATGGATGCTCTGTAGCAGGCATTTTCAATTTCTTCTTCAAACTTTGAATTAATTTGTCCTTCCCATCTAATGAATATTTCAACCCTTGGGGGCATTCAGATTTCAACCTCTTGATCTGAGTCTACCAAGATTTTCTAGATGCCTTTTTCCTGCCTCAACTATCCTTCCAATTTCATTGCATAAGATGATAGTTTTGAAATCTTTAAACTTAAGCTCAAGTAATCATAATATAGCATGCCACTAGTCATGTGTTTGTGGAATTTGACCTTGTTTGGGGCACTTATGTTGTCATATTTTATCTTTATCTCAGAGACTTTGTCTTTGTCTACAACTACAATGTTAAAGGTCAACATCCCTTACAGTGAATAGAGAAGATTTATGCTGAAAAATATTTTCCACTTCGGGAACTAAATCCCTCATCTCACCCTGAGCTGTCTTTCCCTTCTCAACATACTATTTTTCCAAGTCCTCTCTAGACTGATAAAATGACTCAGGTGTTTTATCAAAGATGTATTTCTTACTGCTAAAGGTTCTTGAGATACCTTCACTTTGGAATTTACTTTCCTTTTCAACATCTACAGTGCTAGTACCACTTTCCACCAAATCTAGATTAGCTTCGTCTCTGGACTCTTCCTCTTCCAAATCCAGAATCTGTGTTGATTGTGTAACTTTCATCTTCTTTGGGGTAGTCTGTTGATCACTGATTCCCATGGCCAATGAACTGCTTCTCTTGCTGTAAACACTTATATTAGGAACTCTGATTATCAATTTCTGAGGAGCTTGTTGTGTTTGAATTGTTTGCACGGTTGCTTCCACTTGCTTTGTTTGGGTTTCTTATAGGGCTTCTTATATATCAACACAGACCTCTATATTAGCTAGCTTATAAAAACCCTCAACCTGTTCATGTTCATAAGGGGTTATTTTTCTCATCTGTCTTCTTTTGGATATGATTTGGTGTGGATCATACCTTCTTCCCTGTAACTGTGAAAAACCAAACTCTTTGAGATTTGCTTGAACCTGAGATAAACATGATCTAGATTTGACAATAAAGGGGCCAATGGCAAAAGGGAACTTAAGGTTGGAGGCTTTGTGCAACTTCAGGAAATGCTCTGTCTCAGATATAATTCTCTGTCTGATGAATTTGAGGGAAAAGATTATAGGAGTCAGAAAAATAGGCAATAGGTAAGGGGATTCATGACAACCATAAACCCATATTACTGTTGAGTGCATGAATAATACCCAATACCCCACTATGTTCTCTAGATTTGGTTGTAGTTAACTTCTCATGTCATCCAAAACTCTAGGTAGGGTGGTATTGAAAATCAAACTATAAACTATGGACATGACTTTGTTGATGAAGATAAGTAATGTAATTATTTTACATTTAGTTGACACAAATGATGCTTCAGGAAATTCCCTCTTGTTGGTTTCTAAGAAAATTCTCAACAGATAGTTGTAGTATATAAAATGTCTCAGGGAAAAAAAATTCACTAGTTGTTTATGAATATTATCATCTAGGAATTGATCAAAGTTGATATGGACTGACAGACCATGTTCTAACTTGAAAAAGGTCATAAGGAAACCGAGCATGACTTCGACCACATACTTGTCACTGTCTAAGCCTAAAATTTGACTCAATAAGGAGCAGACCTACTGGACCTCGATGATAATTATATCTACATTCATAGTCTAGGACAGACTTTTAGAGAACTGTTTAGGTTTGACAACTTGCTGCAAAAAAAGACTTCAGATCTCTAATGGACACTCTCTATATACCATAATCAATTTCTATTCATCAAATGGTTTAGATTTTACAGAAAAGGACTCTGGTATACTGAGGGATTCTCGAATTGATAGCCTTTCTATCCTACAAAAGACCAGGGACCCTTGTTTATTCACAATTATTCTTTCTTCATGGGCATACCGTTCAGTGCACTAGCCTACAAATTTCGGAAATGGGAAAGCTATTTCAACAACATAAGGTACTATGGTGGCATGGACTGCTTCAAGAAACGTTATACATCTTCCTACTTTATCAGGAAGGTTTCTTTTGGTCACAAAGATAGGAGAAATAGTGATTTCGACATCAAAAACATCTGTGTCTCGGTCAATTAGGGCTTCTTCATTTTCCACAGGATCTTGTTATGTTACTCACGTTATAATAGGCTCCATGGTTACTGCGTAAATACCTGGAAATGGGTGGAAATGGTGCACATTTTGTGTACTATTGATCTGCAGGTGGAAGATGATAGTCGCGCCGCAGGTGGAAGATGATAGTCGCGCCAAGGTTCTAACAGTCCAGTGTTCAAAATAATAATCAAATAAAATAAATGAATAAAGGTCCTTTCATACTTTTCCATTTTTCGAGGGCATGAAAAAGTGGTTTGAGGAAAACCAATTTTCATTCCAAAATGCAGCTGGTGATGCTACGTACCTCTGAGAGAAAACCGTGGTTTAAATTTTGGGACCGCCCTTCAAAATTAAACCTTGTGCAAATTCACCCCCCGAAATCATTCTCTGTCGTTGATCTTGAGAACTCACGATCCATGATGCTTAGGACTCGATCAAATTAGCGCTCTTTCCATATTTATCCCTTCCCTGCCATATCCAACCCCTTTCCCAGTTTATCAGGCTTCCAAACCAAATTTAGCGTTCTGCTAGATTTTGAAATCTTGATTTCGCACAATAAAAATTTAATGGTGACTAACAAGTTCCACTGGTCATAGTTCCTAGGGTCATAGTTCCATAGGTCATAATTCCAGAGGTCATTCCATAGGTCATAGTTCTAGCATTCAAAGTTCCAAAGAGTGTAGTTCCAGAGGTCATAGTTCCAAGACTCATAGTTCCCGGGGTCATAGTTCTTGGGGTCATAGTTCAAGAGGTAATAGTTCCATGAGTCATAGTTCCACGGGTCACAGTTCCAAAGGTAATAGTTCCATAGGTAAAATTTCTAGAGGTCATAGTTGTAGAGGTCATAGTTTTTGGGATCATAGTTTTAGAGGTCATAGTTCCAAAGGTCATTCCATGGGTTATTGTTCCATAGGTCAAAGTTCTAGAGGGTGTAGTTCCAGAGGTCATAGTTCTAGAGGTCATAGTTCCACATGTGATACTTCTATAGGTCATAGTTCCATAGGTCATAGTTCCTCAATTCATAGTTACAAAAGTCAAAGTTCTCAAGGTCACAGTTCTAGAAGTCAAATTTTTTGAAGTCATAGTTCCTCAATTCACAGTTACAAAAGTCAAAGTTCCCAGGGTCATAGTTCTAGAGGTCAAATTTTTTGAATTCATAGTTCTAGAGTTCAAAGACCCACTGGTCATAGTTCTAGAAGTCAAAGTTCCACAGGTCATAGTTCCACGGGTCATAGTTCTCAAGGTCATAGTTCTAGAGGTCAAAGTTCCAAAGGGCATAGTTGTAGTGGTCATAGTTGCACATGTCATAGTTCCTGGGGTCATAGTACCACATGTGATAGTTCCAAAGCTCATATTTACACAGTTCATAGTTCCCAAGGTCATTCTTGAGGTCGTTGTTCTAGAGTTCAAATTTTCGAAGGGCATAGTTCTAGAGGTCATAGTTTGTTTTTTTTTCCCAGGAAAAAAGAATAATTTTATATCATCATCTATGATCAAAATTAGATTTTGTACATACACTTCTAGAGTGTATTAATATAATCGGTATGTCTATGTATCTTCTTCAAATCTCATTGAAGTCCTTCCTTTGATAGTTCTGTGTTCAAATCCATTAGGATTTTTACAAAATTTGCAAAATATTTTGCCGCATATAGTTGTCCAATCCAAAAATTATCCAGTGTTCACATGAAGGTTTTATGTTGTTCCTGAAAGTGATCATTTAAGATCTCTAAAATTTTCCACTATCCCAATTCCATGTGTGAGCCTTCTTTCGAAGCCCAGTGTGCCTCCTCATTTATTTCCCTGTACACATGATGGAAGGTAAAAGAATCAAATACCATTTGTAGAGATTTTATGTCTTCCACAATATTAGCAAGTCTGATGTTTGTGCATCTTTGAGTACCATTATTCTAGTTTATCACATTTTTTGAGTCTCCATAAACTATTATCACTTTACAATTCGGTTCATAGTTTCATGGGTCATAGTTCATGGGGTCACAATTCCAGGGGTCATTTGTGTTAGTTTACTCTTGTTGACTAATAATCAAACATTAGTCAAATTGTAATTACAAATGAAGTTCATAGTTCCTTTGTTGGTCAAAGTTCCTTCATCAAAGTGTTTGTCAGTTAGAGTTCCCAACTAAAAAAGGAACTATGACCTCGAGACATAGTTCTAGAGGTCAAATTTCCATAGTTCATAGTTCCATAGGTCATAGCTCCAAGGGTCATAGTTCCTAGGGTCATATTTCTAGAGGTAAAAGTTCTAGAGGTCATACTTACTAGGGTCAAATTACCACAAGTCATAGTTCCTGGTGTCATAGTTCTAGAGGTCATAGTTCTAGAGTTCAAATCTCCACAGGTCATAGTTCTAGAGGTTATAGTTCCACAAGCCAAAGTTTCTGAGGTCAAAGTTCCTAAGGTCACAATTCCTAAGATCAAATTTCTCAAGGTCATAGTTTCAAATTTCAAAGTTATACATGCCATAGTTCTTTAGGTATAGTTCTTGGGCTCACAGTTCCAAAGGTCATAGTTTCAGAGGTCATTCCACAATTCATAGTTCCATATTTCAAAGTTCTAAAGGGCATAGTTCCAGAGGTCATAGTTCCATGGGTCATAGTTCTTGGGGTCACAGTTCTGGATGTCATAGTTCAATGGGTCATAGTTCCTAGAGTCATAGTTCTAGAGGTAATAGTTCCAAATATCAAAGTTCCAGAGGTCATAGTTGCATAGGTCATAATTCCCAAGGTCACAGTTCTAGAGGTCATAGTTCTAGAGGTCATTCCATAGGTTATAGTTTCATAGGTCAAAGTTCTAGAGGGTGTAGTTCCAGAGGTCATAGTTCCATAGGTGATAGTTCCAGAGGTCATAGCTTCATAGGTCATAGTTCCAGAGGTCATAGTTCCACAAGTCATAGTTCCCAAGGTCATAGTTTCTCAAGTCACAATTACCAAGGTCAAACTTCCCAAGGTCATATTTCCAAAGGTCAAATTTTTTGAAGTTGTAGTTCTAGATGTCAAAGTCACATAAGACATAGTTCCTAGGGTCATAGTTCTAGAGGTCAAAGTTCTAGAGGTCATAGTTCCAGAGGTCAAATTTCCACAGATCATAGTTCCATGGGTCATAGTTTTTTGGGTCATATTTGCAGAGGTCAAAGTTCTAGAGGATGTAGTTATAGGGGTCATAGTTCTTGGGGTCATAGTTCCATAGATGATAGTTCCATAGGTCATAGTTCTTGGGGTCACATTTATACAAGTCATAGTTTGAGAGGTCATAGTTCTTGTGGTGATTCCATAGGTCATAGTTCCAGAGTTCAAGGTTCCAAAGGGTGTAGTTCCAGAGGTCATAGTTTCTCGGGTTATAATTCCTGGGGTCACAGTTCCATAGGTCATATTTCCATGGGTCATAGTTCTTGGGGTCACAGTTCTATAGGTCATAGTTTCAAAGGTCATTCCAAATGTCATAGTTCCAGAGGTTAAAGTTCCAGAGGGAGTAGTTCCAAAGGTCATAGTTCCATAGGTGATAGTTCACGGGGTCATAGTTCTTGGGGTCATATTTCCAGAGGTTATTGTTCCATAGGTCAAATTTAGAGACATTGTAATTCTAGAAGTCATAATTCCTTGGGTCATATATCCTAGGGTTATAGTTCCATAGGTGATAGTTCCAAAGTTCATAGTTCCACAGGTCATAGTTCCTGAGGTCATGGTTCCATAAGTCATAATTCCATGGGTTATAGTTCTAGAAATAATATAGTATTACATTGTTGTACTTCCCACTCAAGAACTATGATCTATGGAACTATGAACTTTGGAACTATCAACTATGGAACTATGACCCCTTGAACCACACCCTCTAGAAATTTGACCTCTAGAACAATGACTTATGGAAATATGACCTCGAGAACTATAACTTGAAAAACTATGACCCCAGGAACTGTCACCTTTAGAAATCTTTGAAAATTCTACCTCTAGAAATGTGACCTCTAGAACTATGACCTTTGGAACTCTGACCCTGGGAACTTTGACCTCTGAAGCTGTGACCCCATGAACTATGACCTGTGAAACTATGACCTCTCGAACTACACCCTTTGGAACTGTTGTAACAAATATTAAATTCGACTCTACTGCCCAAGATTTGAAAGGGCTGTCAAGGAGGCCATGACTGCTGAGATATAGAAGGATTTTGATCCATCAACACCTGGGTCTCCAACATCTGGAGGAGGCTTTAGTACTGATCGGCTTCCTCCAACAAGCAGCTCGCGCCACAGGAACTCGACACAGTCAGTATCTGATGAAGCAGAAGTTGATCCAGACATTTTGGGAGAAGATCCAGGCGATGAAGAGGACGAAGGAGGGGAAAACCTCTATCAAGAGGGTTTCATTTGTAATGGATGATTTTTTTGTAATCCATTAATGGACTGAGTTTTTTGTAAACTGTTAATGGAGCAATAAAGATGATTTTTCCTTGTGATTGTGAGATTCATCACGGTTGATTTTCTTTCAGCATGTTTTCTTCTCCTTCGACTGTGTTAAATTGTTTGGATTTCATTTATGTATTCCTTACTCGCAGTTGATGTGTTTCCATAGTCTTATGTCTTCCTTAATCCATTACAGTTGAATTACATTTTGTTTTCATCTAACCGATGGGCTTCGTTATACTTTAGTACGACCACTACTATAACGAATGGATTTGGGTTTTCTGTAATTGTTTGATGTCATTCCTCTGCACACGCTATCAACGGTGTAAGACCAGCCTACATTTTCAGAATGATGCATATATCCTTTGCTACGTCGGCCCTTCCTTTTTCTTTCCGCCACTACGTCATGATTTATCAAAGCGCTGAGAGATAGACTTACTTTGCCTCACTTTCTGCAAGCATTTAATCTTTGTTATCGTCTCTTTTTCTCGGTTTTCATTTGACTCCATGCGCAATGGACCTTTTCCCTGGTTTAACCCCCAAACCCCATGAATCCAAGACCATTATTTACCCATAAATCTGCCCACCGTTTTAATGCTTACTTCAATTTATTTCGTGACATTTTTTGAGAGATCCCTCTCGGGTTGGAAGAGGGCAGCTTCTAATCCAAAGTGGTTCGAGGTTGCCTCAGGATTGATTTGCTGCAACCCATTTCAGTTCTGAGTGTCAACATTTTGGCGCCATTTCCGGGGATTTTCGAAGTTGATATCTATCCCTGGGAGAATGACATTGTTACAGTCCTATGGCCTAGTTGAGCAGTTAGTCATAGGCAAATATTGGTTGCACATGCTCTGGTGACTCGATTAAAGGTTTCTGATGGTGATTTCACTGGCAGGAGAACTCAGAATTGCATCCTTCATGCTAGGTCGCCCAATGGATGGAGGCACCTGGTCTACTGTTCTTGGCACTTTACGAGAAAGCGCCATCCCTAGTTGGAGCCAATGTTGTAACATATATTAAAGTCGGCTCTACTGCCCAAGATTTGAAAGGGCTGTCAAGGAGGCCATGACTGCTGAGATACAAAAGGATTTTGATCCATCAACACCTGGGTCTCCAACATCTGGAGGAGGCTTTAGTATTGATCGGCTTCCTCCAACAAACAGCTCACGCCACAGGAGCTCGACACAGTCAGTATCTGATGAAGCAGAAGTTGATCCAGACATTTTGGGAGAAGATCCAGGCGATGAAGAGGACGAAGGAGGGGAAAGCCTCTGTCAAGAGGGCTTCATTTGTAATGGCTAAGTTTTTTGTAAGCCATTAATGGACTGAGTTTTTTGTAAACTGTTAATGGAGCAATAAAGATGATTTTTCCTTGTGATTGTGAGATTCATCACGGTTGATTTTCTTTCAGCATGTTTTCTTCTCCTTTGACTGTGTTAAATTGTTTGGATTTCACTTATGTATTCCTTACTCGCAGTTGATGTGTTGCCATAGTCTTATGTCTTCCTTAATCCATTATAGTTGCATTACATTTTGTTTTCATCTAACCGATGGGCTTCGTTATACTTTAGTACGACCACTACTATAACGAATGGATTTGGGTTTTCTGTAATTGTTTGATGTCTTTCCTCTGCACACGCTATCAGCAGTGTAAGACCAGCCTACATTTTTAGAATGATGCATATATCCTTCACTACGTGGCCCTTCCTTTTTCTTTCCTCCACTACATCATGATTTATCAAAGCGTTGAGAGATAGACTTACTTTGCCTCACTTTCTGCAAGGATTTAATCTCTGTTATCGTCTCTTTTTCTCGGTTTTCATTTGACTCCATGCCCAATGGACCTTTTCCCTAGTTTAACCCCCAAACCCCATGAATCCAAGACCCTCATTTACCCATAAATCTTCCCACCATTTTAATGCTTACTTCAATTTATTTCGTGACATTTTTTGAGAGATCCCTCTTGGGTTGGAAGAGGGCAACTTCTAATCCAAAGTGGTTCGAGGTTTCCTCAGGATTGATTTGTTGCAACCCATTTTAGTTCTTAGCATCAACGGGAACTTTGAACTATGGAACTATAGCCTATGGAATGACCCCAGGAACTATGACCTCTAGAACTATGACCTCTAAAACTATCACCTATGGAACTATGACCTCGGGAACTATGACATTTGGAATTATGACTCCTAGAACTACGCCCTATGGAACTTTGACCTGTGGAACTATGACCTGTGGAACTATGACCTATGGAACTTTGACCTCTAGAACTATGACTTAAAAAAAAATGACCGCTAGAACTGTTACCTTGGGAACTTTGACCTTGGTAATTGTGACCTAAAGAACTATGAACTTAGGAACTATGACTTGTGGAACTATGAACTGGGAAACTATGTCCTCTAGAACTATCACCTATGGAACTATGACCTCTGGAACTACGCTCTCTAGAATTTTGACCTCTGGAACTGTGACCCCAAGCACTATGACCTCTGCATTTATGGCCTATGTAACTTTGACCTCTGGAACTATGACCTCTCAATATATGACCCTAGGAACTATGACCTGTAGAACTGTGACCTCATGAACTATGACCCCTGGAATTATGACCTATGGAATTATTCCCTTTGGAACTTTGAACTCTGAAACTAGGACCTTATATGGAATGACCTTTGGAACTATGACCTCTGGAACTGTGACCCAGGAACTATGAACCATGGAACTATGACCTGTGGAACTTTGAACTCTAGAACTATGACCTCAGGAACTATGACCTAAGAAACTTTGACTTGTGGAACTATGATCTATGAAACTATGACCTCTCGAACTATGACCCCAGAAACTATAACCTCTGTAACTTTGACCTCTAGAACCATGGTATGTGGAACTATGACCCCATGAACTATGACATGTGGTATTTTGACCTCATGAACTATGACCTATGAAAATATGACCCCATGAAATATGACCTAGGGTACAATATAATTCATTATAATGAGATAGGAGAAATATTAAGTGTAAAGTATAAATGATAATTAAAATATAAAGACTAATTTCAGTAAGGGCTTAGGGGCTAAGTGTAATAAATTTACACATCATTCATCTTTTTTAAAAGTTCTTATGTACTATCACAAAAGTGATGTTACTGAATCTTATTGACACTTAATTGTTGAATGTTTAAGAGAGTCATCTTTTTTTTTTTAAATTTCCATCCAACATAAACATTGTTGAAGCAACATTTCTAAAAACTTCTCTAAATAGATGTTTGCAAATGTTAAAAAATTGGCAATAAACATAAGTGATTTTAATAGAGAAATGAATGTTCACCTTCAAATGTCACTTGTACACATAAGAAAAACTCATCACTTTTAAACCCCAAATGTAGTTGTCGTTGCTCCCGTCAGTTCAAGAAGTATGGTTGTTAGTAACTATATATATATATATATATATATTTACTAACAACCATACTTATTGAACTCACGGGAGCAACCACAACTACATTTGGGGTTTAAAAGTGAACTATGACCTCATGAACTATGACCCCTGGAATTATGACCTATGGAATTATTCCCTTTGGAACTTTGAACTCTGAAACTAGGACCTTATATGGAATGACCTTTGGAACTATGACCTCTGGAACTGTGACCCAGGAACTATGACCCATGGAACTATGACCTGTGGAACTTTGAACTCTAGAACTATGACCTCAGGAACTATGACCTAAGAAACTTTGACTTGTGGAACTATGATCTATGGAACTATGACCTCTCAAACTATGA
>ML782581.1:127604-149854 GCA_009831015.1 Picea engelmannii
TATATACATATACATATATATGTATATATATATATACATATACATATATATCCAAATATTGATGACCATAAGGACTGACTAGAACTTTAATTAACAAACTCATGATCATCTCGTCGTTTTAAATATTTAATGGAGTCGTATTAAAACCAAAAAACCAGATCGTCATGTAGTTGTTGTCTTTTTTGAAGCCTCATTCTTACTTTTAAGGAAATGAGACGTAGCAAAATATTTCCATACAACTTTATCTTCTCCTAAATTTGCTTGACATTTCATTGTCATTGAAATACACAGTGTAATGCCGTGTAGAGTCCTTTGCGACCAAGTTAAAATTTTATTATTTGAAATGTTTACCTAACACGTTATGGAGAAACGTACGAGACAGGTTGAGCCCTGTCTCAGCACTTAGATCATTCACAGAAAAATAATAAAATAGAAACAGTTACATCAAAAGGCACCCTTCATTCATTCATAACACCGACGAATGACCTGATCGGAGAGGAGAGGAGGCTGTGAAAAAGAGCATCATAACAGGCTATTGATTGTTTTGAATTGAAAAATACCTCAATATGCGTTACTTACTTACGTATCGAATAAGATATCAGTTTATTAAATCAATTGTATATATAGTTGCAACTTTCAATCCAGATGATCAATAAGTACCACATTCTATTAAATATGATGTAATGTTCATCATCAATCTGTCTTGTGGCATTTAAACATAAAGAGATTGATTGTCCTCAATATGTTGATAATTACGATCGGATCTTGAGAAAATGTGTCCAAAAAAACATGTCATTGTTGTAAGATATCATGGTGAGCCAACAATCATGCTACACAAAGGGCGTGCAAGGAGATTACAAGGTGCCAAAGAAAAAAACACAGGTCCAGGGATGGTGATGGCATTAATGTTGGTCGGTTTTCATATCATATTGAAGATCTTATTTTGCTGAATAAAGTCCTTGAAGTGTGTATTGACTAAATTTTTACACCGATAGAAGCATGGGTGAAGAAATATCCTTACTTCAATAAACTAAAACGAAAAATAATAAAAATACAAAATTTCTTGGTTTCTCTCTCTTCCATTTATTTGATTTTCTCAAGTTTTGAGAAACCCAATATCCTTTGGGCATACTAAGACCCCACAAACAAAAACCTTTGGACATGGGCTTGAAAACATGGCTGTAAAATGATGTTTTTTAATTGATATTTGACTAATCTGGAATTCTCAGGCATTTGATCTGAATTCTCTTTCTTGGATGTATTCACTTTCTTTGCTTACCTGGTGGATCCTGCCAGCGTGTTCCTGTGAGTCGTTCAAGGGTGATTATGGTCAGATGTATAAGTGATCACTACCATGTTTGGATCCATTTGGCTCCTTTCTACACGTTTCCTCGTTGAGACACCTTTAGAGCTATTGCATCTGTAGTACCCATGTTCAACAAAAAATTATACTAGGGTGAGACTTTCCACCAAAATAATGTCAAACCTACACAACCTATGACTATGAGTACTAATAATAGGTTGTTTCCATGAATTTCATCTTTCAAAAGATGAAGAGGAGATTTTTTTGGTTATTAAAGTAGTTTTATGATGTAACAACATAAGCCTATAAAACAAGAGAAGAGGACGACCAAAAAAAGAAGCATATACATCTAACGACCACTATATTACTACTTAAAGGGTTTAATATTCAATGGAACATCGTCATAACATGAGGAAAACACCACTACTTGATTGCTACCAAAATTTCACGTAAACATTATTCTTTAAAATTTTGCAACAATATTTATCAATACACCCAGTTTGTGACAAAAATTATCACTACACACCATCATACAATATTTTTCAATACACCCCATCATAGATTGAAAGAAATCTCTAACAAATTTTACAATATTTGATCTGACAAAATTTGTTGACTATTACACAAAGTCTGCAGCGATAATGGAGTCCCCACACCATCCATACACAAGCACGCTGCTAAAAAATTGAAAGTGCATCATAGATTCATGGGGTTGAGAGCTTCATGAATGGAAAAGAATCATGGATAACGGGCAAAAGAAGATAATTAAGAAAACAAGAAAAAAAGATTTCTCTCACATTCCATAACATAACCAACCAGACAATCATAGGGATGAATTATGACTACACCATTGCAAGATGAGATGATTTTTTTTAAGTTCGGAATCTAAGAAATAAATTGAAATATTTTAACAAGTCTACATGGGATACAAACAGCCTTTGATTGGATTTTGACCATATTTATGCCATGCCCACATATCTGAAGGAAAGCCTTCACCGCTAGGTCCGTTGCTCCCTCCTGTTGCAGGAAATCAAACTATTCTCTTGCGGCTTCCTGAAATGAAATCCAAGAGAGAGTGTTAACCCACAAGAACTCATTATCACAATTATGGCATTACTTGAGTCACACCAAACGCACACTAAAGATAGATACGCATGCGCATCGCTTATAAAAATATTCCCCAGACCCACATAGGGAGAACCTTTAAATTCTCACCTCCTTTTGGATCCCTGGCCCTTAGCTGAGCCCATCATCTGTGAACTACTCCCATTCTCCATGACCAAATCTGTCCTGACCTGTATCGACAAATACAAATCGTCGCCTTTTTTGTTGATGCAGACTCGACCTTGAGGGGTTTCGAGTCCTGCTTGGGAGATAACGAAGATAAAATAGTTGGGCTCATAGCTTCCATGATTTTCAATACTGTTAACTTGCCAAATTCAGTCTCGGGTTCAACCTTGATGGGATCGCCGAGCTTCTTCTCCACAAAATAAAACTTGGAAGCTGTCGGAGAATCCGCAACGAAAATAGAAGAAGTCGTCTGAACTTCCTTCTCGAACAATAATTTAGAAGAAGACGAGGCAGATATCAACATGTTTCCATTATAGAAAGGATACAAAGATATTGCAGATCCATAGAAGGAAGCCATGTGCAGGCCATGCCAGTTCTCAGCAGATTAGTCAATGTATTCATCTCTGAATTAGAATCCCTTCACACATATGGATCATACAAATACTACATGTAACTAGTCCTTCCTTGACGCTTACATTTTCAATCGACCCGA
This sequence comes from Picea engelmannii, assembly GCA_009831015.1. NCBI lineage: Eukaryota > Viridiplantae > Streptophyta > Pinopsida > Pinales > Pinaceae > Picea > Picea engelmannii. Next base: position 130,691 of record ML782581.1, read on the forward strand.
CATCAATTCCCAGGGCCAGAGGAGGCTGCCATTTGTAGGGATTATTATTCAAATTCAAATTTCAAGCTCTCTTGGTAATTCAAATTTAAATTTGAAGGCCGCTTTTTACCAAATTCAAAATTGAAATTCGTATGCATGGATGGTTTCCATACATGGGTGCATTGCATGGAATGACAGTTTGGATGGTTAACTATGGCATACCTCAGATGATGGTCACATTGGTTGATGGGATTTCTCACTTTTCGAGGGATGGCCGAGGTGACACATGGTAAGTCACGGCATTTGGATGAGTGGAGGTGTCGGATTATTGATGTTGCCAACTAGACAATCTATCCATCAGAATCAGGAATTTGTGGGATTCAAAAAAGGTGCAAAATGTTTGGGTTTTATCTTACACCATATTCAAAATCTATATGTACTCCATTACCCATTTATGTTGTGTATTGATGTGACACCTGAAAGTGGTAATAGGACCCAATTAGAGCTTCCAAGGACACTTTCCTTTTGAGAATAGTTTACAAGTGACTATTACTATTTTACAAGTGACAAATAATGTTTTCATAAACATTTCAATCATTCCTTAAACCTTAAATATATTTCGTTAAATCAATAAAACTGCCTTCTTCTTAGTGAGGTCATGTATTTTTTATTTAATTAAAAAAAATATAAATAGTAAAATTGTTGTGTTGAAAAGCATTTTCTATAGTTTAGTGTGAGGGAGATGCACAATTCCTTTTGTTTTCAATATGGAGTTGACATGTGATATTAAAAAAAAATTAATAACAATTTTTTTTTCAATGTTGGCCATAAATAAAATATTCCAATATCCATCTTAAGTAAAATAATTCTATATCAACTTTATAGAGAGAGGAAGAGATAGCGTAACTAAATTCGTTAATAGGTGCTTTCTACTTCCTAGACTCAGGGATATGTGTAATTCCTTCAATGCTTAATATTATCGAGTTGACATGTGGCATTTAAAAAATATTAATAAGAAATAGATAATTTCAATGTAGACCATAAATAAAATATTTCTATATCCACCTGTATATATATATATATATATATATATATATATATATATATATATAATAGACCCAACCCCCTAAGTACCTTTTTAAGGGATGGGGTATTAAATTTTTGCTTCTCTTAACAACCTTAAATCTTCTCTATCATAGCTCCATCCTCTTTTGCTCGTCAAGATCTTTACAAGGTCGGTAATTTCACTCAAAGCTAAGCTCTGGAACCAAATCTATGACCTCCCTAAGTTCTTGGGTTTACATAGACAACATCTATCTTACTATTACGTGGTCTCCACGTGGCATTTTTTTGTTTGTGCCAATTGATGTGGAAACACTCAGGTTCTAGCATGGCACTAGCCTAGCCTGCCACGGTGGAACCCCACTCAGCTCGTCATCTTGTTATTAATGGAAATATATCGTCCTAATGGCATCTTAGCTGTCTTGTTGTATTCACGGACTCATGGGCGACGGTCTTATGGACTCATGGTCTATATTCATACTTTTCATGAACTCGCCACCAACACTTAACTTATTTTTCATTCGTGGATTCACAGACATACAATTATGTACCTCCCCTTCATAGGTCTGTCTGAGAAGTCTCAACACTTAACCATTTTTCCATCTACGTGGACTCCCAGACATAAAATTATGTACCTCCCCTTCATAAGTCCATCTAAGAAGTCTCAACACTTAACCATCTTTCCATCTACATGGACTCGTGAACATACAATTTTGTACCTCCCCTCCGTAAGTCTGTCAGAGAAGTCTCAACACTTAGATTATTCAGTGATTTTGTTAGGTTTGCAAGTTGGCCGACTCACAAACTCATCTGAGTCCCTTCCTCTCTTCTAACACTCAACACTTATATTATTTTGTGATTTTGTCAGGTTCATCGGTTAGAAGACTCGAGGACCCATTCATCTCACCTTTCCACCCATTAAACTTGTTAGGGACCCAATCCCTATTACCTACACCAATTACAGGCCTCCATGTGGCTTCCTCGTACACGTATGCTCTTTTAGTTAATGTGATGTTGACATAACATTAGTGTGATGTCATCCCTCCTCTCATCAATTTCTAAGGGCTTCCACATCGATCAATGACTGAGATCACATCCCAGATGTACTCCGATCAATAGTCAAGATCTTTCAAACTTTTGGTATGATGTTCAAGGCTAAATCGGAGGTTTAAGACATATTTCACCTAAGGGGCATGCGTTATAGCCCATCGGCCAATTACCTGTTGCCATTCATAGGCTGACACCTATCAATTTCTGGACACGTTGGTGTTCCAGGTCTGCATGGTACATCATGCTGACATTACCTCTCCTCCAAATATTTCTTAAATGAGACCACAATGATCTATGATAGAGGTTAATTCTAGGTTAATCCCTAATTAACGATCCATATTAACTCAGGTACATTCTCTACAGGCATGGTAACCTACTCTGATGAAGAGTCTGGATCTATTTTCTCCACCGATCCAACGGTTGTGATTCCATCGATCTCAAAACATTTTTTTTTTCTTTGGGATCTTTCCCTTATCCACAACAAGCACAAGCCCATCATCTATCACTTGAATGAGGGTTCAAGGTCCTACGACCCCACCAATTTATCAAAGGGGAAGAACATATAGTTAACATCCTTCTCTGGCCTCTCATACATAACACATCCAACAATTCCCTTTGACTGTGAAGGAGAGTTATATCACCTTCTTAGGCTCAATACCTTACATTCAACTGTTAACTTATAATCCTAGTTTCCATCCATAGATTTCCCATCACAACAATATTCAATTGTGCAGGGCATGACCATTCTTACCATCCTATCATCACTCAAATGCAAGAGTTTTCCAATACAATAAGAATCATTACTATAAATCAAGTATTTATATTTATAGCGCAAGTAGAGGCATTCAATCATGCATTTCAATTCAATTACATAGAGTCTATGAAATACGTATCTAGTTGCACTTTGCAACCAACCAACTGACTGTGGATGTTTGCCTCTCCACCCAACCATAGGCTTATATGCATTCACTCTTATCATTATGGAAATCCCCATGCCAAGCCATGATACCACTATGGAATATCTCTCAGGTTCTCAACAAGATTTGAAGGTCACTCTCCTTCACTCTACTCTTGGTAGAGATTTTCCTTACACCCACCTAGCCCATGCCTCTTCGAGGTTTATCAGATGCCCTGCCAGCATCAAGCTCACGGCTCTCTTAACTCAGGTCTAGTTTCAAGTCTTCTATTCTAGCTCAGTACCCTTCTACGGGTTATCTAATCCTTCTATTGCACACGCTCGTGCATTCCTTTCAACAACTCCCTTCCTCATAGGCCCGACCCTCCTCTAGTTCTCTCCCCATGCATATCTCGATTGCACACATGACTTAGGCAGGTTCTCGACCTATCCTTCTCTTTCTTCTATCAAAAGGAAACTTGTGGGTCAATCCTAGAGACCCATGGTGATCTTTCCTGCCATCCTCTAGATGACCGCTTCCTATCCATTATGACAACTCTCCATAATTGTATTCATTCAGGCGGTTGTTTTTTCAACTACAAAACTCCCTCATTAACTGATTTTTCTTGAAATCAAGGCTAAGGGATATAATATGAATAAGGCTTGAGGTCTTTTAGTTTATTAGGTCATCCTCTCATTTCATTAGTGATATCATGGATTTTACTTTAAGTCTTCACCCCACAGTCAGTTTTGGCATTGAAAATTATACAATAATACATTTACAATATTCACATGTCATTGCATGGAAATCACTAACTGTGATTTATTACATGTATTCAGGGTTTAGATATGGGGTGTTACAATCCCCTCCCCCTTCAAAGGAACACTGACCTCAATGTTCTTTATTTCTCAGCAACACATGCCATTACTTCTTCTTTCATCTATCCTAACAATGTTATTCATCTTCCCGATATGGTCCTTACTCAGAATTTGGAATTTCAGAATATGCCTACCGCAATTTTCAACAACAAGCACATTAATTATCATTTCATGCAAAACATTTTATTGTTGTTTAAATTCAAGTGGAAATATTCACAAGTTAGCACAATACTTATCTATGTAGTTCATGGATCTGCATCCATATGGCTGTCTCATTAACTTGTCTTACTGCTTTCCTTGACATACCCATTGTGTGCATGATCAAAATCAACATATTACAAAAACTATTGGAGTCTCCTCTTCCTTGCTGTCACTCACCCTCCGGGACTATGCTCAAGCATCCCCTTCTCTGCTATACAGTCCCTAGTGTGATCCATCTTTCCTTTCTAGGTCTTTCTCACACAAGAAGAATTTATGAAACCTCCCCAACTCTTACAATTGAGGCATCCCTCACACTTTCTCTATCGAAAGGATCCCTTCAGCCCATATCACCACAACACATCATTCTATGGGGATCGTGTCTTATCACAAGGTTTTCATGTCACAACAGTAGCATGTTTTCCATGCTTTCCATATTTGATAGCCATCATCTGTCCTCCCCGAACAAAGATTTTTCCTCTCACTTGTATCACATACATATAGAAATTCATGAGTTGCTTTCATTATTTCAATCAAAATTATTTCAAATTTGTTACCCACATATTTAAAGTTCCACATTTCTATTTTCAAATCTGTCCAATATAGGAACCAAATCCCACAAGCATGAGATTTCTTTCTCATGGTAGTTTGGATATTTCAAACCAGTAGGGATTGGTATTCCTTATGGGATTACAAATAAGCCATGTCCAATACAGTTCCTTCCTGCAATTTATTCTTCACTCAGCCAAACAAACTATTAGTTCCTCATGCACATTATATTTTCATTGCACACTTGTAGTGGCTCACAAACAATTTCAGAACTGTGCATACTAACAATCAAATTCATCTATTCAGAAAGGAAATATTATTCCTTACACATGCATTATTTTAGCATACCAAGCATTTCAAAATGAAATCATCAAATGAGTTTAATCAATGTGACAATATCCATGGCCACATTCACACACAATGCACCCTTGCATTGATTTTTAGATTATTACTTTTCATATTAGGCACTTTGCCTTGGTGGGTTGTAACTCAGCCATCCTTTTACCACATGGTTAATTTAAACACATTTTTTTTACATCAGGACTGTGTTCTTCTGCTTCAGTTGATCATGACCTCAAATCATGATACATGAAACTAAAATTTTCACATGAATGCATTCAAGCATTCTTTCTTCATTGGTAACCAGGGTGACGATGTTTATGGCCACCTAATTTCTCTCTTTACCATTCTGTAGAGCATTGGAAGATACTTCTTCCATAATGTGCAGTCCCATATATACCCACTCTGATCCAGGTGGATATTGGAGGCCACCCACCTATTCCAACTGGATCCTCTTGACAGTTTTTAGTTCAACACATTCTTCTGTACTTCTTTTTAATTGTGGGTTCTACACTTTCGGGGTTGTTTGAATCCCTACACATATTCTAGGAGGAGACTAGTGGTCTCCCACCTAATCCAATTGGATTATTTTGGTTGTTTTCATGTCAACACATCTTTATGTACTTCCAGGATCATTGTGGGACTCTAAACAATGTTTTTTGGCTTTCCATAGTCAAACTATAGACGAAGTCAGATTTTGATGGTGTAATGTGTAGTTCTCGAAAAGACATTTCCAATGGGTTGTCACGTGCCTAAAATAGAAGTTGTATGCAAAAGTTACGACCCTAGGAAGTTGAGGTACCAACTTACCCATAGGGGCCCACATGAATTTTGGCATTTCACCTCCTAGGGTTAGGTTTTTGGATGTCTAGGGTTTTGGAATTCATGAGTAATATTAAAAAGGCCTATGGAGCCTGATTGTAATCATTTTACTCAAATGGATGTGCATAGCAACCACATCTCTTCTCAAAGATAGCTACCACCATTTAAGCAAGTTGTTTCAGTTATGCAATTTTACAGTTTCAGGCTATTTCATTTATTCAATCGAAGATATTGTTCATGGGATATCTGTGTTGTTCTCCATATCTCTATTTTTATTATATTTAGTCTATTAACTAGTTCGTTCTTCTTCTAAATCTGGATCATTGGTATCATAGAGGTTTTCTCTTCATTTATTTTTCTTCGTGCATGTCCCTGACAAGATTTGGGTACAAGAAGTTGGGACTCGAACCAATCGAGCCTTTGCAAGATCGGTCATGTCGAGACTGAAAACAAATCATGGGGGACGATAATAAATATGATGGAGTGGGAAATCCTTTTAAAATGTTGTTCAAGGAAGCCCTTGCATGAAAAAGGAACGAAATGATGGACACCTTTGCACAGATCTATTAGAAAAATAGGATTGTAAATCAATAAAATAAAACAAATGAGGAAACAAAACATAGAAGAGACACAATACAATAGATACACATATATACGTGGTTCACCCGGTGTGGGCTACATCCACCAGAGAAATTTCCAGGTCCTTCCTTTATTATTATCCAACAAATGAAGGGATATAACCTACAACACACATGCTGTAACTTCCTCTTCTTTCTCTCACAATATCCTCTCTCAAAATACAATATTCACAATGATGCATAGCCGAAATAAATTTCCCTCATAAAGGAGGGTTACCTTCTAGGGAAAAAAAACCCTAACATAAATTATACCTTCATATATGCAACCTTATAATGAACGGTCTAGATTTACAATGAAATTACAATATACATTTACAAGACAATTTTTCCTTCTGGGGCCTACTTGCCCCCAGACCCCGCAGGGGGGGTAACCCCCCCATGCACTCCCCTGCATTGATGAGTGTACATTCTTATGGGCTGTAAAGTATTCATGGGGTATAAACACAGTTGAAAACAAAGACCTCTGAATCAAGAAGATAATCAGGCTCCACAACCAACAAGATCCTTCGATGACTGCCCATAGGAGAAGCATATTCATCAAGCGGCTATGCAACCCCCTTCAAGGTACATGTAAATTTTGATATTCCATTATTTGAAGGACTAATAGATGTGGATGTTATAGATAAATGGTTGAATTTTCTTGAAGGGTATTTTTTGGTGCACAATTTTTTCGATAGGGAAAAGATTACTTTTGCACTCCTCAAGGTCATCCCTCATGTTAAGAACTGGTGGGATACTTACTATGAGCAAAGGGCCATAGAGGAATTTACAATATTTATAGTTTCCGCTACATGGGATTCCTTCCAAAATTCCATTAAAGAATAATACTACCCTGTTGGAAGCTACGAGGACCAGTACACCAGATGGACCACCCTACGTCAGGAAAGGGGCTAGATAGTTCCCGATTTCACTAATATTTTCCATACCTTGTGCACCAAATTGGGTATCAAAGACTCTGAGAGACATATAGTGCTCAAATTCCATGGTTTTTTTCATAGGTACATTCAAACAATAATGGAGTTTCTGGACATCGCCTCATTGGGTACGACTTATAGATATGTTGTCAAGATCGAGCAAAAAATTAAGCAGAAGAGGCGAGAATTTGGATCTTCAAACTCCTCACAGCTGAAGCAGGGCAAAGGTGACCCCAACCCACACAACAAGGGATAGAGAAAATATGGCCACTCTCAGGACAACTAGTCCAAGCCACAACACAAGAAGGGAAATGAGATGATGAAGAAGGACATAGGAAAATGGTGTGGATACCATAAAACCCCTTGGCACAACACCGAAGAATATCATTCCAAGAAAGCACTCATGGCCGAGCTAAAGGATTCCAAGTTAGAGATCGATTCTGAATCTGAATCAAATCTATAAGGAGGGAATAAGATTATTGATTTTGAATCTAGTTCCACTGTCGCTACCATCAAATTCCATCCAAGTGAACCAAAAGAACTAGAGGAAGGGGAACACCTCTTTCACTCACAAATGTGTGTAAAGTGGGCTCTGCTTCATTTCATTGTCGATAGATATAGTCCAAAGAACCTATTCTTAGCAGAGGTCATCAAGCAGTTGGACCTGCCAATGACACCACACTCGAAGCCCTACACCATTGGTTGGCTTCGCCAAGGAAGAGATCTTTGTGTCAGCCAATAGTGTTGTATTCCCTATGGCATCAATCCTTTCAAAGACGAGGTATTGTGTGATATTTCTCCCCTTGACGTTTGTGATGTTATTTTAGGAAAACCATATTTGTGGAAGCGTCATGTTGTGTATGAGTCTAGACCCCACAGTGTTATTATTACTTTGGGTAGAAAATTGTACAGGATATCAGAGGTAGCATCGCCTACCACTATTTCTTTAATCTCTGCTAAGAAATGTAGTAAGGTCATTTCACAGATTGGGAAGTTCATCTTCTTTGTGATCCTTTCTCACAGTAAGTAGAAGGTCGACGTTTCCTAATGATGGACCCTGTTATGGATCCGAAACGTCGACGACATGCTATCATTAACACTGCGGTTCTTCCAACAAATTCTGAACATATTTCTCACCACAGAAACCTAAATGAAGTAGAAGGTCACCGCCACATCCATGGCCTCTACACAGAGCCTCTCTTTGGATCAAAATCAAGTGGACAAGATTATGGAAGAGTAAAGAGACATATTCTCCTCACCTACCAGGGTACTGACGCACTGCCAAGTCAAGCATCCAATTAATCTAACCCCCGGTGCACCTATGTCTAATGGAGCTGTCTATCATCGCTCATTGATGGAAAATGATGAAATCAAGTGTACGATCCAAGAGCTTCTTCAAAATGGGCACATCAGACCCAAATCCTCCCCTTGCAGAAGCCTGATTGTACTGGTGCAGAAGAAGGATGGGATCTGGATACTCTGCATTGGTTACAAAGCATTAAACAAAATTACAGTCAGGAACCGGTACCCAATTCCCAGAATTGATCACCTTCTTGACCAACTTAAAGGGGTAAAGTTCTTCAACAAGATAAACCTAAAGTTTGGCTACCACCAAGTTCCCATCGAACCAACTAATGTATGGAAGACAACTTTCAAATCTAAATAAGGTCTCTTCAAATGGCTGGTCATGCCCTTTAGCTTAACAAATGCACGAACCACTTTCATGAGGTTCATGGATGATGTATTGAGACACTTCACCAACTCTTTTGTGGTGGTATATTTGGATGACATATTCATCTTCAACAAAACTTGGGAGGAGCACATGCAACATATTCAATAGGTTTTGAGCACTCTGCGACAACACAAGCTATATGCCAACTTGGAAAAATTCTCCTTTGGCATGAACAGGGTCCAATACTTGGGATACATTGTTGATGAGCATGGGGTACATGTTGATCTAGCTAAGATCCAAGTCATTCGTGAATGGAGATCCCTGACCACACTAACCAAGCTTCAGAGCTTCTTGGGACTGGCCAAATTCTATCGACGGTTCGTGTTGGGATTCTCCCATATTGCATGGGCCCTCAACCAAGTGACCAAGGGCAGTGGCAGGGAAAATATCAGGTGGGGGAAGGAAAAAAAATGATCATTTTATGATCTGAAGCATCGCTTGTGATCAACTCTAGTACTCTCCTTTCTCGATCTGAAAAAACCATTTGATATTGATATTGATGCATCTGACTATGCTATAGGCACATTTTTCACTCAACATAGTCATTCGGTGGCATACCATAGTGAGATACTTTCAGAAACTGTCTGTAAATACCCCACCTATGAAAAGGAAATGTATTACATTGTACAAGCCTATCATCAATGAAAACATTACATTGTAGGAAAGGAATCAATCATCCACACTAATCACAAGCCTATTCAGTTCATACTGACACAAGGGAAGTTGCAAAACGATCTCCATCAGAAGTGGTCCACCTACCTGTAACAAGTCCATCTCAACATCAAGTATAATATAGTGAGCACAAATCGTGTCGATGAATGCCTTAGTCGACTTCCTGTGGCTGTACTCACCATTTTGTTCCATTCCTATGGACATGAGGCATATGATTGGCCCCAACTTTATCAGTAAGATCAGGACTTCACTGCCACCTATCAGCTCTTGCACAAAGGCGTGAATGTCATCAAATATAGAACAGAGTGTTATGCCATATGGGACATCTTTGTGTTCCTTCAAGTGAATGTGAAAAGCTTATTTGGGAATCCCACTATAGTCGGATGGTAGGACATTTTGGCGTGGAGAAAACTGTGTCCATTCTACAAAAAAAAAAATTATTGGCCAAAACTTCGACAAGACGTCAACAAGTATATCAGATATTGGATTGCCTGTGCCATTTCCAATCCAACCATCAAGAATCAAGGCTTATACACCCCTCTTCCTACTCCTGAGAAGCATTGGGAGTCCATCTCGATGGATTACATGCATGGTCTTTCGTCCACCAAGAAAGGAAATGATTGTGTATTTTTGGTCATTGATCAATTTTCAAAGATTGCCATCCTCACAACCTATAAGAAGAACATCACAGCAACAAATACTACCAAGATCTTCTTCGAACGAGTGTGGTTCCATTTTGGGATACCACATACCATCATCTCTGACCAGGACAACAGATTCCTCAACACATTTTGGTCGAGTCTCTAGTCACTGTTGGACACCAATCTCACTAAATCCACTGCTTTCTACCCTCAAACAGATGACAAAACAAAGGTATTCAATCAGAGGATTTTTCACATCCTGTGCATGTACAACTCTAAGTATCCATGTACATGGGATGAGAGTCTCCCCTATGTTCAACACATTTACAATAGGGCTCTCCATAGTTCCACTAGTCACAGCCCATTTCAAGTGGGGTTGGGATTCCAACCCTTGGGTCCCATTGATGTTTCATTACTTCTTGCAACCACACAGACATAATCTTCCCATGTTCAGTCTGAGACCGAAAAATCCACTAGATTCATTGATTGGATTCAACACATCCGCCAACAGGTCCATGAGATTTTTCATAAAGCCAATGCTAAGTACAAGCAATGCCATGATCAGCACAGGGTATCGCACAAGTTTCAGGTTGGAGACAAGGTCTAGTTACATATGTAGAAAGAGAATCTTACATGGTCCCATTGGAAGATCTACCCACTTCACTACAGGCCTTACACTACCACCAAGGCTGTGGGTAGAAATGCTTTTGAGCTCAACACTCCACCTTTCCTTTTGGCTTGCACCCAGTGTTCAATGTGGACCTCCTTTGGCCATATTTTCCACCATTATTGGACACCTCAGAGATTGTAGAACATGTGACACCAATAGATCTCAACCCTAACTACATGGAACATGTATCCATTGATTATATAGTGGACACACGGATCAAGGGCACTCACCAATAAAGGATTTGGCTTTATTGGGTTGTCAAGGCAGGGTAGCTCCTACACCAAGGCAAGTGGCTCATCCAAGGTCAAATTCAACAGAATTTTCCTCACATGATGGGGGAACTCAACACAATGGACACCATTTCCTCCTAAGGGGGGAGGATTGATCCAGGTGGATATTGGTGGTCACCCACCTATTCCAACTGGCTCCTCTTGACATTTTTTAGTTCAACATGTTATTTTGTACTTCTTTGTAATTGTGGGCTCTACACTTTTGGGGATATCTGAAGCCCTACACATATTCTAGGAGGATACTAGTGGTCTCCCACCTAATCCAACTAGCTTATTTTGGTTTTCTTCATGTTAGCACATCTTTCTGTACTTTTAGGGTCGTTTTGAGTCCCTAAACAATGTTTTTTTAGCTCGCCATAGTTAAATTGTAGACAAAGTCAGAGTTTGATGGTGTAATGTGTATTTCTCGAAAATACATTTCCAACAGGCTATCACGCACCTAAAACAAAGGTCATATGCAAAATTTATGACCCTGAGAAGTTGAGGTGCCAACTTACCCATATGGGCCCACATGAAGTTTGGCGTTTCACCTCCTAGGGTTAGGTTTTTTGATATATAGGGTTTTGTAAATCATGAGTAATATTAAAAAGGCCTATGGAGCCTCATTGTAATCATTTTACTCAGATGGATGTGCATAGTAGCCACATCTCTTCTCTGAGATAGATACCACCATTCGAGCAAGTTGTTTCAGTTTTGTAGTTTTACAGTTTCAGCCTATTTCATTTATTCAATAAGAGATATTGTTCACTAGATATCTGTGTTGTTCTCCATATCTTTGTGTTTATTGTATTTAGTATGTTAACCAATTCGTTCCACTTGTAAATCCGGATCACACTCTCTTATCACATGCATCTCCTTAATGCATTAAAACATCATGCTACGTTTGAGCACTTTCGTTCCCAATCACTCCTTGATTGGGCAATGTATTTGTGACATATATTTGTTCAAGCATTTTTCCAAGGATTTCAATCATCCCCGGTTGTCAAAGGTTCACACCTCAATCATGTAGGTTCTTCTTCCTTAATAATACCCTACTTGGGTATCAATGGCATACAAAAACCATTCAAATCACATACATACCATCAAAGCATAGACTATTTTAGAAGGTATTATTACCTAAATCCATTTTACCTCTCATGTCACATGGGCATGAGATATTTATACATGTTTTGGCTTCCAATATATTCTCTGATATTACCTCTTTAGTGGTGCTTCCTAGGAACTTTTAAAATCCCTTTTTCAGTTTTCTTTTCTTATCAACAACCTTCTTACATTCACTTATGTTTAAGGTTTTTCACTATTGGTAGTTGTCCTTCCCCAACAATTCCATTTTTTTCTACACATGACATACATCACCACATTCACATTTTACATTTGTTGTCATGTAAAATCAAATGCATGTACCATATCATTTATTTCAGTAAAAAAATTTCATATATGCCTTAGCATATCTATATGCACTTTGTCGCATTGTCCCCAATGTTTTCATGAGTGCAACCACAATAAAATTTCAGCTACATCTCTCAACATTCTCATGCCAAAATATCTACATCCATCAACATATCAGTTTCTCATCCTAGATAAACATAATAGACAACAAGAAAGGAGTTAAGGGATTCTCCCATCAAGAAACTTTTAGCCTAGCTGAATTGATTTCAAGGCCTCATTGCCTTCACACTGTTAGAAAAACAGGATCACGGAGCAATAAAATAAAACAAATGTGGAAATAAAACACATAAGATACACAATATGATAGAGTCATAGATATATGTGTTTGACCCAGTGTGGGCTACGTCCACCATAGAAATTTCTAGGTCCTTCCTTTTTATTATCCAACAAAATGAAGGGACACAACCTACAATACACCGGATGTAACTTTCTCTTCTTTCTCTCACAATATCCTCTCTCAGAATATATACAATACAATACTCAACCGCAATACAAATGGCCTCATACAAAAAATAGGGTTTCCCTCTAGGAAAAAAAACCCTAACATAATCTCTACCATAAGATCTGTGACTTAATGATGAATGGTCAAGATTGACTATGAAATTAAAATATACATTTACAAGGAAAATTTTCCTTCAAGGTATTTTCCCTCGAACCCCCGCCATGGGCCGGGGGAAATTCCCCCCTGCAACCCACATGGAGGGGTTTACAGTATTCCGAGGTGTACAATATTTATGGGGTATAAACATAGCTAAAAACAAAGACCTCTGAATTAGGAAGACAATTAGGCTCCACAACCAACACACACACTATAGCTTAGCCAAGCTCATTCATTTAAACACATTCAGTATTGTATATTCCAATTACTAGTTGTACTTATTTTCATAGTTTTCCTTTTTAAGAACACAAATCTATCTTATTATTCAAAGTTTCATAGTGAGAGAAGTATTAATCACTTTCTCCTTCTTTGCTTTTACAATTTATCCCTCTTGGGATCTGCTTGTTCTATCTCTTGAGTAGTCTTAGTAATGTTCACCTTGACCTTCTTAGATAATTCTACATGCTACATCAACAAGTTTCTTGTTCATACTGAATCATGAACTTGTCCATTCTACACATTTCCCACCCAGAGATCAAATCGGTCCTCATTCATCTGCATGTATTGGTACTCATGCATGCTATTTTAAAATGTAATCCACGATTCTTATATAAATAGGTTTTGCAACCCATTGTTCAATTCTCAACATTCATTAAGGTTATAGCTCTGTTCTCCTAGTAGATTTCTTTACACAGTTCCTCCACAAAAACCTCTTCAACATGAAAATCTCTTGTTGCATATCCAAATGGTCTGACATGACCTCAATTCTTGAGTCATCCTCATCTTTGTCATCTCATATTATTACCTAATATTCCATGAGGAATTATCATCATGCATCTTTATTATGCATTTATATTGTGCACTCACGCATGCATGTTTATTCCATCAATTTGCATTCATTGTACTTTAATCACATGCCTTAGCATGTGGTGTGGGTGTCCACCATAAGAACACTTTATTGTTTCATTTCCTTATCTATTGTAAATTAATTGGTTCAAGATTGTTCACAACCATTCATATGCAGTCTTTAAAATCACAATCATGTTTCCTTTTATAATGGCAACATAGAATCCCTGCTCATTTACCTTTTCATCAATGTATACTATATTTTCATGAGGAAAAAGGGAATACATCCCCCTCAAACTACTATTTCATCAAGACAAATCTGACCCTTCCATTATGGGGTCAACCATGCATTCATGTAATTATTTAGATCTGGAAAGTACAAATCTTGCCTCACATTTCACTTATTCTAACATTCATATCATACCTTTAAGCATGTATATGTACATTTACATATACGTAGGTGCATCACTTGCACCTTTTTACCTCATTATACTCAACACCATGTTTCCCTCTCTGTTGAGAGTTTACAATCATTCACATGGAAAGTCTCACAGAAATATCCATAACTATGTTTACCTTTCCATATGAAAACAACCATCACAATAAAACTCTTTCGTAAACTTTTATAAAAGTATGAAATGACTAAGAAATACAATCTGGGAAATTTCAACAGTGCCCCATGAAACATGGCAACTTATCAAGCTTCTCTTCATGCCCCAAACCATTCTTGGTCAACATACGTTTTTATCAAGGGAATCCTTTTTCTAGATTCCCTCTCACTACAAATTAAGCACACCAAGCCATATTCTTATGGATACCATCCACCTCTAGATGTCAGTCTGATCCATTGGTCATCTAGAAATGCCCAAGAATTTCCTTTACTCCATTCAGAATCAACAATTCATTAACCCTTATACTTTATTCTCATAGGGTAATATGATTAATATCATCAACATTTTACTTAAGATGTTATACCTAGATCATCATTAACCATATGATACATTTCATCACCATATTTTACATCTAATAACAAACTATAATAAGCTTATATGCATGTTATACACATGCTAAATATTTTCCATATGCATTCCGACATATCCTCGTGCCCCAAACATTTTACCCATGCTTACAGTGCAGATGTATTCCAGTTGTCTGCCATTTTTATTCGCATTCACATACATGTCCTTAGAATAATAGGTATACACATTCTCTTATTATATCTATGAGCATCGTAAACTTGTTCATCTGTTCATATCCCTTTACGTCTCCGAGGAGGTCTAGCAACAATGCACAAGACTCCTTTTTAATTGCTTAACTGGGTTATTCTCCAACAACCATTTTCTTTATTCACTATAGGTCAAATAAAACTGACCTTACAAATTTTCCATCAGTCCTCTGATCACGAGGGAGCATACAAATATACATGGTTTAATATTTTATTAAACTAGTAATTATTACTGCGACGAATTCTATTAATCCATACAAATTTCCTTTAAGCACAAGGAAATTTTCCATAAGGATATTAACCATTATATAATCAGCCATCTTAATTACAAGATACTTTGTCTACCCTAGAAGATAGACATTATTATACTTAACAAAATATCATGTCCTTTGTCTGGACTTAGACAGCTTCATAGCAGAATTTCTGCCGCCTCTGCCATTTTCATTCAGGTTTTACCAATAATACCTATCAACAATTTCTACTCCCATAAGAGTAGTCATCACTTTGACAGTGTGACAATATAATTTCCCCTTGCTGTAATTTAGCCAAGGTTTCCAATGTATAATTTCAATCTGTAGTTCTTCTCCTTGGGAAGTTAATGCAAATAACAAACAATTATTTAAAGGTAGAAAAACCTTTCAACATGATCACCTAATTCTCAATATACAAGTCTTATGAGTAGAAATAGTGTTGTATCCTTCTCTGATAGATAGGGTAGGGTAGAAATACCTTCCCCTTAAAAGTATTTTAATAAGAATTTTATTCGACTCTTTCAAGATCCCAAGCACACCAAGTGTTGTTTCCTTCTATGATACTAGTTTGTAACAGACCCAACCCCTTGAGTACCTTTTTAAGGGATGGGGTGTTAAATTTTTTCTTCTCTTGACAACCTTAAATCTTATTTATCATAGCACCATCCTATTTTTCTCATCAAGATCTTTCCAAGGTAGGTAATTTTGCTCAAAACTAAGCCCTGAAACGAAAGCTATGACCTCCTAAAGTTCTTGGTTTACATAGAAAACATTGCTCTTACTATCATGTGGCATCCACGTGATGTTTCGTTCTCCATGCCAACTGACGTGGCAACACCTGGGTCCTGATGTGGCACTAGCCTAGCCTGCCACGGTGGAACCCCACTCAACTCTTCATCCTGTTAGTAATGGACATTTGTTGTCTTAATGGCATCACAGATGCCTTGCTGTATTCACAAACCAACAGACGGTAGTCTTACAGAATCATGGTCTATATTCATACTTTTCATGAACGTGCCACCAAAACTTAACTTATTTTTCATTCATGGACTCACGAACTCATGGACACATAATTCTATGCCTCCCCTTCATAATTCCATCCAAGAAGTATCAACACTTAACAACTTTTCCACCTACGCAGACTCGTGGACATACAATTTTGTACCTTCCCTTCATAATTCCATTCGAGAAGTCTCAACACTTAACAATTTTTCCATCTGCGCAGACTTGCGGAATCGTAGACATATAATTTTGTACCTCCCCTTCATAAGTCCGTTTGAGAAGTCTCAACACTTAACCATTTTTCCATCTACACGGACTAGAGGACTCACAAACGTACAATTCTATACCTCCCCTCCATAAGTATGTCCGAGAAGTCTCAAAACTTATATTATTCAATGATTTTGTCAAGTTCACGGGTTGGCAGACTCACAAACTCATCGGAGTCCCTTCCTCTCTTCTAACACTCAACACTTATATTATTTTGTGATTTTGTCGGGTTCACAGATTGGCAGAATCGCAAACCCATTCATCTCACCTTTCCAACCCTTAAAATCAACAAGGACCCAATCCCTATTACCTCGACCAATTCCAAGCCTCCACGTGGCTTCCTCATACACCTAGGTTCTTTTAGTTAATGTGACATCAACATAACTTTAGCATGATGTCATCCCTCCTCTCACCAACGTCTAAGAGCTTCCACATTGATTAATGACCAAGATCACATCCCATATGTACTCCGATCAACGGTCAATATCTTTCAAAATTTTGGTCCGACATCCAATGATAAAACATAGGTCTAAGACATATTTCACCCAAGGGGCCTGCGTTATGGCCCATCGACCAATTACTTATTTCCATTCACAGGCTGACACCTATCAACTTCTGGACAGGTTGGCATTCCAGGTCAACATGGTACATCATGCTGACGTTACCTCTCCTCCAAATATCTCTTAAATGAGACCAAAATGATATATGACAGAGGTTAATTATGGGTTAATCCCCTATTAACGGTCCATATTAACTCAATTACATTCTCTACATGAATCGTAACCTACTCTGATGAAGGGTCTGGATATATTCACTCTGTCGATCCAACAGTTATGATTCCTTCGAGCTCAAATCATGGTTTTTTATTTGGGCTCTTTCCCTTATCCAAAACACGCACAAGCCTGCCATCTAGCACTCGAATGAGGGTTTGAGGTCCCGTGACCCCATCAATTGATCAAAGGGGAAGAAAATATAGTGTATTTCCTTCTCTAGCCTCTCATACATAACATGACCAACAATTCCCTTTGACTATGAAGGCGAGTTATATCACCTTCTTGGGCCCATTACCTTACATTCAACTATTAACTTATAATCCTAGTTTCCATTCATGGATTTCCCATCACAACGATGGATTTCCCATCATGACAATGGATATATATATATTGAGCACATGGGAACCATAAAATTATGTTCATTCTTTTTATCTTAGAACATTACAGAACGCTTGTATTTAGTTGTGCAGGGCATGCACCGTTATTACCATCCTACAATCACCCAAATGCAAACGTTTTTTCCAATACAATAAGCATCATTACTATAAGTCAAGTATGTGTATTTATAGTGAAACTACATGCATTCAATCATGCATTTCAATTCAATTACACAGAGTCTATGAAATACTTATCTAGTTACAAGTTCCAGCTAACCAGCTGACTGTGGGTGTTCTCCTTTCCACCCAGCCGTAGGCTTAGATGATTTCACTCTTATCATTCTGACCACCCCTGTTCCAAGACATGATACCACTAGGGAATCTCTCTTAGGTTATCAACAAAATTTGATGGTCACTCTCCTTCAATCTACTCTTGGTAGAGATTTTCCTTTCACCTACCTAGCCCAGGCCTCTTTGAGGTTTATTATATGCCTTCCTAGGATCAATCTTGTATCCCTCTTAGCTCAGGTTGAGTTTTGAGTCTTCTATTCTCCAGGTCAAAACCCTTATGAGGGTTCTCTAATCCTTCTATTGAACACACTCATGCATTCTTTTCAACATCTCTCTTCCTTAGAGGCCCGACCCTCCTCTAGTTCTCAGCTTGTCCTTTTGTGTCTTCTGTCAGAAGGCAACTTATGGGTCAATCTTTAGGACCCATAGTGATATTTCCTACTATCCTCTAGTTGATCGCTTCCTATCCCTTCTGACATCCCTCCATACTTCCATTCATTGGGGTGGTTTGTCGTTCAATTACCAACCTCCCTCATTAACTGATTTGTCTTGAAGTCAGGGCTAAGGGAAATAATATGAATCAGGCTTGAGATCCTTTATTTTATTAGGGCCTCCTCTCATTCCACTGATATCATGGCTTATACTCTAAGGATTCACCCCATAGTCAGTTTTTTGCATTTACAATTAAACAATAATACATTTACAATATTCACATGTCATCACATGGAAATCACTTATCGTGATTT
Source organism: Picea engelmannii (assembly GCA_009831015.1). Taxonomy (NCBI): domain Eukaryota; kingdom Viridiplantae; phylum Streptophyta; class Pinopsida; order Pinales; family Pinaceae; genus Picea; species Picea engelmannii. The sequence goes on from ML782581.1 coordinate 149,846, forward strand.
ATTACATGT
>ML782581.1:171394-182227 GCA_009831015.1 Picea engelmannii
TTGGTGCATACTTGGTACATGGTTGGAGGCACTTATTAGTAGTATTGTTGACACAAGGTTTATGGATGATGTAGCATACTTGTATTGGTATATTATTAGAAGCACATATTTATCTTGGTGATGATTATGAGTTGTTGTGCTATTCTTGGTTGATGCACATCTTTAAGAGTTGTCTTGGTGATTGATCTTGGTGAGTAGATTTGATTTGGTTGATAAGATTGATAAGATAGGTTGTTGTGATAGGTTGTTTGGAAATGTTGTTGTGACAGGTTATTCATACAGGTTTGGTGCATGGCTAATGCACTTATTCATGGTATAGTTTGGTGTATGGTTGGTGCACTTTTTTATGGTACATGTTGATTACAGGTTGAGGTACAGATTGGTTCATGGTTGATGCACTTGTTTATGGTATAGGTTGATTGCAGGTTGAGGTACAGGTTGATGAATGATTGATGTTGTTGAATCATGTTGTCATTGATGCCAAAGGATGAATTTTTGATTGGTGATTGATTTCAAGGGATTGATTGATGTCAAAGGTCAAAAGTTTGATGTCAAATGAACAATGTCTTGTCATAGTATATTGATGAAGTATGCAATGTCCTTTACGTGAATGGATTAATGTCAAGTGAAATCATAGTCATATGATGTCATGCATGGATGCAAGATGGATCAATGAGTTGTCATTGATAGATGATGCATAGATGAAGATGGATTAATGAGTTTTCATTGATATATGATGCATAGGTGAAGATGGATCAATGAGTTGTCATTGATATATGGAACTGAGTTGGATTGATGAAAAGATGACTCATTATTGTATTCTCATGGTTAATAAGAAGTACAAATGGATGAAATCCAAAGTGGTCCCCTTATGGTGTAATCCCTCATGAGAAGACGCTTTGCGGTTGAGTTATCCTAGAAAAATGGTTAGAGAACCCATGCTTAACTGTGGAATAATGAGATGAAGATCAACGAATTTGTCAGTGAAACTATCCTAGTTGGATAGTGCTTGTCATGCCATTTTCGGTGGTGTGTGGAACACCACATAACTCCTCACGGTTTGAGAGTTATGGCCTTACAAAGTTGGAGGACCCTCATATGATGGCTTAAAACCCCAAAAGGTCAAAGAAGTCAAAATGATTACAAAGAAGATATTATTTAAATAAAGTAAAGTGATTATTTAAATAATAAAGTAAAGTGACACAGTCAAAGATGATTATTTAAATAATCAAATAAATGGAGAACTTTATATTTATGGAAAGTAGTTATGAGAAGGTTAACCCTAAAATGAGGAAAGAGGGTTAAGTGGCAAGTGGCTATTGGGTACATGGACAAGTGGAAAATTGGGAAAATTTGAATATAAGTGATTATGTCGACAAAGTTGCTATGTGGACAAAGTGATCTAGAATATGCTTCTAAGGAAGCTACTTGGAGAGTATAAATAAGAGGCAAGGGGTCTCTTGTAATATGAATCTCTTGAGCATGTATTGAAGATCTACTCTGAGAGAGAGAGTATGGAGGATCTCATGGATGCATCAAATTTTCTATAAGACTGAGATCTTGACAACAAAAGTTTTGGAAGTTCAGAAACCCTAGTTTCTAAAGGAGTACGCGAGAAGAAGTGGGCCAGAGAGTGTACATACATGGGTTTCAGTGCGACAGAGTGCATACATATGCGGGCTGAAGGAGGACATAGCACGTACAATGAAGAAGTCATGAAGACTTGGATGTGAGTTGATGATCAGGTTCTTGAAGGTTGAAGCAAGTTCCAAATATGCACTCTATGGGCTCAAATCTTCCATAGAGACTCTGGTATGGTTACATAGTTGTCTTGATGGATACTCTTGCATATTGTATGATGAATGCTTAAATCATTATTGGTATGGCTGTAGTGATTTAATTTGTATTGGTTGATAGAGTGAGAAAAACTCTTATGGTTCAGTACATATATGATTTCTATAGTATACTGGTTGCTTATACATTATTGAATAACATTCATATTGTATGGTTGAGGAGCATGAGTAATTTGTTAGTGAGTTTGGATGTGTCTTGATTGGTTATGGTTCATATTGGACAATGAAATATAGAAGTGAATGTGATTGAAGGCTGCAGAGGATCTGAGTTTGTCTTGAAGATAAAAACCCTAAGTAACTCAAAAGTGATACGCAGGCTATAGTATAGATAGGCTGCGTACATACACGAGTTGTACTACTGGTAGGGCACGTACATATACATGATGTACTAATGGCATGTTGCGTACATGTTGACAGATTGGTATCTGTTGAGGATTGATTCCTCTTATCAGTTGGTGTTGAGTTGTGTAAGCTGAGTCTTGCATTATAGATCTGGTGCTCTTGTAGAGTTGTACTCTATTCAGTCGTTGTTGATAACCCAAGGATTGTAGTCCGTAATAAAAAGAAAATTGTACATACATCTTGTGTTCTTTGTGTTCCTTGTGGTGATGAACTGTTGATGATATATGTTTTTGTTATCTGTTGCTGATATATGTTCACATTTGACTGGTTATAAATGACAGTAATAAGTGATGAATAAATGGTGATTGCTAACTAAGGAGTTTTGTAAAAGGGAAGTTTAAAAAAGATCCCCACACTCATTCACCCCCCTTCTAAGTGTGGTCGGTGTGTCCAACAGATGCAGGGTTCAAGCTATTGGTACAGGTTGTTTGGTGCAGGTTGATAGGTACAGGTTTACAACAGTATATCTCACAGTGATAGTGTGACAGTGGTTCCATCATTCTACTTATACATCAGGGAAGTTGTATGGGGAAAGGACAGGTGGTTGTAGCCACCTTCCGGTTGTAGCCAAAGTACATAGGGGGTTGTAGCCTCCTTCTAGTTGTAGCCAAAGAATTTGGGAGTTGGAGCTTCCCTCAGGTTGTATCATGAGAAACTAGGGGGTTGGAGACTCCTTCCAATTGCATCTGGAAAACAAAGGAATTTGGTGCTTCCAATGAATGTAATTCTTAAAGACATATAAGAAAAATCATTCCTTGGTTTTCTCGCGCTTTGGGTTTCCACATAAAACAATAATGTACCGTGTATGTTTGTGATTGCTCATTTGTTCATTGTTTATTTACTCTGCAACTATTGGATGTTAATGCTACATTGATATAACACTTGCATTTTATGGTGAAAAGGGATTATATTTCTCTATTAATGATTCACCCTCCCTCTCAGTAATCCAACAATTGGTATCAAAGCCGGTTCTTTCAGGAAACAGTTTAACCACTGGAAGGAGATCATGGATTATTCTGAGAATGGAGTACCAATTTTTAATGGTTAGAATGGTTTTAAGTATGAGATGTGGAGAAAAAAGACATAAATATTTTTACAGGCACAGAGACATTATATTTGGCTATCAGTTGTTACAATATATGATACTTCAAAAAGGGAAAAGACTGCATCCAAGAAGGAATTGAAGAAGAATAACAAAATAGCAATGGATTTCATCTGGGAAGGATTACCTAATCCGATAAGAGAAAAGGTTGGTAAAATTTTATAATCCAAAGAACTTTGGGATAATTTACATGAAATATATTCTTCACCCATCGTAGATTTAGAAAATGCCAAAGAAGATGCAGATACAAAACAAGAAGAAAGATGCTCACCATGTCAGGCAGATTCAGAAGAGGAAGAGTATGAAGAAGTAGAAGTTGATTACAAAGAAAAATTGATCAGTGCAATTGAATATCTAAAGAAATAAAGAGAAGAAAATAAGTCATCCAAGAAATAATTGATGAAGCAAAAGGAAAGTGTTCAAGGTTCCAAAAAAGATCAGCAGGTCATCAAGAATTTAAGAGCTCAACTAGAAAATGCCAAAATAATTGAAGAAACTCTAGAATATCAAAAGAAATGTTTAGAAGCCAACATAACAACACAAAAGGAAGAAGTTGAAAAGAGACAAAATATACTGATGGATCATCTCAAGGAAATAACCAATGACTTAAACCAACTTGAGGAAGAGTTTGGTCAAGAAGAGAGAAGACTGGAAGAAGAAATAATTACATTGAAAATCCAACTTGAAGAAGCAAAGAGAACAAAAAGAGGTCATGAAGTCTCAGATAATAAAGAAATAAGAAGAGGTTGAGAATATTGAAGAAGAAGTTGTCACACTAAGAGTCAAAATCGTCAAGCTCAAAAAGAACGTTGAAGAGACATAAACATCCACATCGGTTGTAGAGAATGAAGAGAAGCACTCTACGTTGCTAGAAAAGAAGAATGAAGAAAATAGAAAGAGTTATGCAGAGGTACTCAAAGGAAGGAATCATGGTTAACCAGAATCTAAGAAAATTAATAAATATACATCTTCAAGAAGACCATCCTTGTTCAAGCCACAAAGAAGCTTCAATCATGATCATGATTAGTGAAGGCATAAATTCAAAAGGACTACACCACAAAGAAGATCATTCAATCCTAGGTATGCAGATTTCTTTTATGGTCATTGTTTTTATTGTACTGACTTTGGACATAAGGTTCCAGATTACATGGATTATAAAAGAAACGTTCAAGAAAGAAATGCTGATGTGGCCCCATGTAACATTGAATGTTATAAATGTCATAACTATGGACACATAGCTTGTGATTGTAGAAGCATGATCGATACTTCCATGAAAGAGAACACTAATATCAGATATAGGAAAGTATGGATAAGAAAACAAGAAGAACAGGTGAACAAAGACCAGGTCCTAGAGATCACAACATTGGCAATAAAACAAGATGAAGACAAATCTATAGAGAAAAAGAAGGATGTCAGATATAGAAAGGTTTGGAAAATAAATGAAATAAAATAAGGACAAGTAAATAAGGAACAGGTTCAAGAGATTGTACTTACAAGTATTGTAGTGAAAGATGAATCCATAGACAGAAAGAAAGAAGTTAGAGCTTAGACAGATGACGAATCTACCAATGAAGATGATGATGAATACACATCAGAGTAGAAATTATTCTGAGCCATCCGTCTTAGAGACTCCCAGGTAATATGAATATTAGAAAGGGGGAGTTTATGTCATAGCTGTGACAGACCAAAGAACCATCCTTCGAGCAGCTTGCAAAGCTTGAGAAGACAGATCCAGAGAAGTCAATTAGCATCAGGAAAATTTGATAGATTAATCAAGACTTCATGATAACATAGTGATAAATGGGTCAACATTATGGACAGTTGCGCAAGTAGAGTCTTGGATAGTATGGACAAATATGGATTTGTAAGAATACTTAGCAGGTTTGGACAAATATATGAAAGTGGATGAGAGCATGGATTCATAGATTGGTTAAGAGGGCGGTTCAGAGACAAAAGAACATTATCATAATGGATGATAATTACACAAGAAATGGCTCTAACAATGCTAATGGATTCCAAATTGACAGATATTTTTTGGACACATGCAGTGCATACTACAACTCACATTCAAAACAAAGTAATGCTCAGAAACAATAATGACAAAACTCCCTATGAACTATGAAAGGAAGCACATACAACAACCTCTACCTCAAGGTAACTCAAGATAGTATTTTATTAATTGAAGTTTATGTTGATGATATTATTTTTGGAAGTACCGATGACAGGTTAAGCCATAAATTTGCAAAGGACATGAAAAATGAATTTGAAATGTCATTACTTGGATAACTATATTTCTTTTTGAGTCTTCAGATACATCAAAGCAACCAAGGAATTTTTATTTCTCAAACCAAGTATATTAGAGAAATGTTAAAGAGGTTTGGAATGGAAGATTGTAAACTAGTTATCACTCCCATGTAAACTAGTTGCAAGTTGAGTAAAGATGATGATTCAAAGCCTACAGATCAGAGGCAATACAGGTCAATGATTGGTAGCCTACTATATGTGACAACATCTAGACTATATGTAATGCAGGAAGTTGGACAGGTGGCACGATTTCAAGTAGCACCAAAGGAAGCATATGTATTAGCAGTGAAGAGAATTTTCAGATATCTTAAAGGAACATAAGAGTTTGGATTATGGTATCCAAAAGGAAAGGATCTATCACTTATTGCCTACATAGATGTAGATTGGGTAGGTTTCATTGATGACCAACGAAGCACCAGTGGAGAAACATTCTACTTGGGTGAGTGTTTAGTATCATGGATAAGAAAGAAACAATCATTGATATCTTTATCTACAACCGAGGCAGAGTATATTGCAACAACAACTTGTTTTACGCAGGTTCTATGGATGAAACAAACTCTGACATATATACAGGTTGAGTATGATGAGCCCATTCCAATCTATTGTGATAATACAAGAACCATCAGTATCTCAAAGAACCCAGTGATGCAGTCCAAGACGAAGCACATTCCAATCAAGTATCACTTTCTATGGGAACAAGTTGTAGAGAAGAACATCAGAGTTGAATATGTGGGAACAAAATAACAAGTGGCAGACATCTTTACAAAATCGCTTCCAAGAGAATCCTTTGAGTATCTTCGCTAGAGACTCAGAGTTATTTCTACTCCAAAATGAATGCTTTTGAATGCTTATCTTATATGTCTTAGATGTACATGAGGAAGAAACATAAAGAGGACAGTTCAGGTTGGGAGATCAGACGAGTCAGTTACGGGTAGCATACCCGAATGGAAATATGCCTTTGCCAATGATGACAAAGGGGGAGATATTTATCAGATGTAGAGGATAGAGGCATGGTTCTAGGGGAGAGTTGGTCACATAGATGCAGACATGGTTCCAGGGGGAGCATGAGTGATATGATTTCGGTATTGCATCAGAGTGTTGCCATCAATGCCAAAGGGGGATATTGTTGATTAATTGGGTTGGTTGTCATTGATGTCAGCCCTTGAAGAAAGTCCAATAGCACAAAGGTTTAGGTAATGGACCCAAGTTTTTTTTTATGTATAATGGTATGAATTTTGATATATTTGCAGGTAAGCCTATTCTAGATGGATAGTACATGTCATGCCATTTTTGTTGGTATGTGGAATGTCACATAACTCCTAACAGTTTGAGAGTTATGGCCTTACGAAGTTGAAGGACCCTCATATGATTTTCTTGAAACCCCAAAAGGTCAAAGAAGTCAAAGTGATTGCAAAGAAGAAATTATTTAAATAATAAAGTGAAGTGACAAAGTCAAAAAGGATTATTTAAATAATAAAGTGAAGTGAAAAATCCAAACATGATTATTTAAATAATAAAGTGAAGTGGCAAAGTCAAAGAAGATTATTTAAATAATAAAGTGAAGTGACAAAGTCAAGGAGGATTATTTAAATAATAAAGTAAATGTAAAACTTTCTAATTATGGAAAGTGGTTATAAGAAGGTTAACCCTAAAATGAGTAAAATGGGTTAAGTGTTCAAGTGTCTATTGGATACATGGACAAGTGGAAAATTGGGCAAAGTTGGACATAGGTGACTATGTGGACAAAGTGGCCTAGAAGATGCTTCTAAGGAAGCTACTTGGAGAGTATAAATAAGAGGCAAGGCTCTCTCATTTTAATCACACTTGAGAATATTGAATATCTACATGTGACTAAGGTAACCAAAGGATATCTAAGACAAATTGCAGAGGGAAGGTGAAGTAAATAAGGATGAAATTCAAAGGAGGATAAATTCTTTTGATGATGCTTTCTAAGGTATGTTATTTACAGGTCATCTCACCATTTTCACAATAAATTTTTTTCTAGAATGATTCAGACCATGCAATTGGGTGGTCATAGAGGAAACATATCCAAGTAGTTGTGGTACAAATTTCATCTTGTGGTTCGTTGTATTTTTGGAGTTACACTCCATGGAAAACAGGGTTTGTGGCTGGTCCCAAAACTAGTCTAAAATAGGTGTTTCGAGTAAAAATGCCATAACTTATTCATAACAAATCCAAATTAAGTAAGACCAAATGTGTTGGTTAGAGTACAATATTTAGTATTATGTGTACAATTTTTATATCCATACAAAAAATATTCCATGCGGGGCACATTCTACAAGTTCGTTCTCTAGAATAAGCCAAAATTCAACAAGGTATGCCATTTTTCTATAACTCCTTTTTCTGAGAGGTTCCAAGTAGTTACAAATCAAATTTGGATGATGAAATTAATGAGGGATTTTGGTTGAGGTACATGTTGGGTACATGGTTGAGACAAGTATTTGATGAGTTGGCACATACATGAGGTGTATGGTTGATGATGTTGGTACATGTTGATGAGTCATAGTTGATGAGTAGTTGATACATGATTGGAACATACTTGGTACATGGTTGGGGGAACTTATTAGTAGTATTGTTGACACATGCTTTATGGATGATGTAGCATACTTGTATTGGCATATTATTATAAGAACATATTGATCTTGGTGATGATTATGAGTTGTTGTGCTATGCTTGGTTGATGCACATCTTTGAGAGTTGTCTTGGTGATTTATCTTGGTGAGTAGATATGATTTGGTTGATGAGATTGATGATATAGGTTGTTGTGATAGGTTGTTTGGATAGGTTGTTGTAAAAGGATATTCCTATAGGTTTGGTGCATGGTTGATGAACTTATTCATGGTACAGGTTGAGGTATAGGTTGGTGCATGGTTGATGCCCTTGTTTATGGTACTTGTTGATTACAGGTTGAGGTACAAGTTGGTGCATGGTTGATGCACTTGTTTATGGTACAGGTTGGTTACGAGTTGAGGTATAGGTTGATGCATGGTTGATGCATGGTTCAGGTTATTGGTACAGGTTGTTTGGTGCAGGTTGATTGGTGTAAGATTCTTGCTAACAGAAGCTAAAACTTAATAAATTAATCAATACATATCATTGATATTAATAACTTCTTTTATGGTTCTATATTCAATAAGCTAACAAACTAACCATTCATGGTTCAACAAATTATAATCGAGCACATGAAATACAAATTATATATATAAAAAAAACATACATAGCTTAGTAAAATAGTGAACCCTCATAACTATAATGACATAAATACCTCTCAGTGATGCTATTTTCCCAACTCCATCTATCCTCGCTGCTCTACCCAAACTCTGACCAAGCTGCTCTGCCCACTCTTTGCCCAAAACCTAATCTTTCCTCCCTGTCAGCTAGGAATAGAGCCTATCTAGCTCCCTAGCTCTAGGATTATGTGAGGATTCCTAGCCCTTGAGCCCAAAATTCCCAGCAACCGATGCTCCCTTGTAACAATCCAACAAATTCCTCCAGCCTAAAACCAAAAAATGCAATTTTCCCATACAATCTCCCCGCTCTCTCCAAAATTCTCCCTACCCCTAAAATCCAAAGTCTCCCTCTCCAATGTCTTTGACCCCTCATATCCCCTCATCCATTCACCACCTCTCCATTCAATTCCAACCACCTTATCCCTCCATTCAATGCCAACCATCCCTCAATACGTTAAGTTTTCTATTAAATAAATTAAAATTTATTAAACTTTAATTGATTACCCAAACATTAAATGAGTTAATTAATTAATTAATTAACACACATTAAACAATAAATAAATAAATAATTAATATTATTAATGAATAATCATTATTTAACTAATATACATTAGGATAATTAATTATTTAATTAATTAAACTTTATAAACCTTAAGAAATTATTTAACTAGGGTTGTTACATACACCCACCCTTCAGGAAACTTCGTCCTGAAGTTAAAGTATTTTATGATACAAGGGAAAAGAAACATGGTTCACACATTCATAACAAATAACCGACATTATTAGTAAGTAAGGCAAGAAAACTCATACATACTAGTGTACTTGTGCAATAAATGCATGTGTAGCTAGTACATACAAGTCTCGTGCATGTACTAATAACAATAGCTATCATCTCTATAGTAATTTCCAGATGCATCCAATCCATTCAACAAGACTATTCATTTTATAAAAGACAATAAACCAATCAAATGTTTGTGAAATCCTTTAATTACAATTATCTATCTCAACAATGTTATCTCAAGAAAACTCATGCATACTAGTGTACATGTGCAATAAATGCATGTGTAGCTAGTACATACAAGTCTCGTGCATGTACTAATAACAATAACTATCATCTCTATAGTAATTTCCATATGCATCCAATCCATTCAACAAGACTATTCATTTTATAAAAGACAATAAACCAATCAAATGTTTGCGAAATCCTTTAATTACAATTATCTATCTCAAGAGTGTTATTTAGACAATTGTAGTTTAGTTACATAATTATGAATATTCATATATATCCATTTTCTTTTTAGAAGGAAAAACAATAAATTCCACCATAAGACAAATCTCCATACACTCAACTATTTCTACTCATCCTTCCTCCCTAACTTACTTCCATATTCCATTCATATCCTTCCTCTACTGGACTATATTGGAGCGCCAACTATATTGACCTAACCCCAAATAGAACCCATAAGCAGAAGTGTCACTATCTTGACCAAGCTTCCCCAACATGCAACTAACAGTCATCATCACATGTCTAGGGGAGCGTGAGCTAACATCGTCCTCCCATGACTTCAGGTTTCGGAAGATACACGATGGGAAATGCCTCCACCCCTCCTAATCATGAATAGGGTCCACACCCTATAATGGAATGTACAGTGACACCGTGTTGCTGGAAGTTTTGTCATCGTCTATTCAGTTCTGGGCAGTATCTCCACTTGAAATCCTGCATTGGTCCACAATCATAGCAATGCATCCAAACCAATATAATTTCACATATAAAGATCCATACCATATTGTTTCTCGGTCAGTGGTCATGACATCCACTTTCATTATCATTATCCCTTGGCTATTTCATAGCCCAATGACCTGTAGATTAGTCTGTAACACAAACTCATACGCATCTATGCATTATTATCATGTAATTGCA
>ML782581.1:182277-196544 GCA_009831015.1 Picea engelmannii
TAGAATTATCATTCACATAATAGATTGCATCATATCCAACATCATCAATAACATTTAAACATTCATAAAATTTACATTCTCACAATATATTGCATCATATCCATCATTATTCAAATACATTTAAACATTCATAAAGGTTCATATGTGTTAAGAGTTCAAGTGTATCATTTAATAGTTTCACTGTGAAGAGAAAATAAAGGTGTTTAGGCCTCAAGTAATCCTGGCTGTCAAAGTCAAAAGGTGGTGTTACATACACCCAAACTTTGAGAAACATATTCTCGAGGTGGTGAAAAAAAGTGAGGGAAAATCTTGTCATAACGTCTCAGCATCTTCCCAAGTAGAAGATCCTGGACTATACTTGTCCCACTGGACCTTAAATTGGTCTACCAGATGGTTCCTAAGCTGTCGAACTCTATGGTCCAATATGCATAACGGTTCTACCGTGAGGGTTCCCATGTCCGATACCTACAATTCCTTCCAATTTAGTTTATGTGATTCATCAACAACATAATGATGTAGAACAGATACATGAAACACATTATGAGTTTTATGCAAGTGGGGTGGTAGTACGAGACGATAGGCAACGAGTCTAATTTTCTCTTGGATTCTGAATGGTCCTATAAATCGAGGTGACAACTTTGTCCCCTTCCCGAACCATATGGTACTCTTATTAGGCCTGATACGAATGAAAAGATGATCTCCCACTTTATAACTTCGATCAGTCCTGTGTGCATATGCATAACTTTTCTGTCTATCCTATGATTACTTTAGTCTCTGCCTAATATGAATCACCTGTTCCTCCATCTCTTGAATCGATTCTGGCCCAATTGTTACTTGGTCTTCTAATCTATCCCAACTCAACGATGTTCTGCATGGCCTTCCAGACAGAGCTTCGTAGGGTGGCATTCCGATGGAGCTATGAAAACTGTTATTGTAGGTGAAATCTACAAAATGTAGGTACTTCTCCCAATGGGTTTGATTATCCATGACATACATCCTAAGCATGTCTTCCATGACTTGATTTACTCTCTTAGTTCTCCCATCTGTTTCAGGATGATAAGTTGTGCTTAAGTTTAACTGAGTCCCCTATGCTGACTGCAAACTTGTCCAAAACCTAGAAGTGAATCTGGAGTCCCTATCTGAAATGATCTTCTTAGGTATCTCATGCAAATGTATTACCTCTAATGTAGGAGCATCGTAAGTAGCCAACCAAGAAACCATAAAGGAGGAAGACATTTGGAAAAGCGCAACACACATTTTGCACATTTTGAAATGGTTTTGAAAAAATTAATCAGCAGATATTAATGTAGTAGTTAAAGGAAGCATACTTGCATGTTGTAAACATATCTTTAGGGATTTTCTCTCATCTTTCGGATGTAATAGACATTAAGTCTGTTTAATGAAAGTAGGTATATTTGAATTAAGAGATTAGACAGTTTTAGAAGCGTAGAAGGGAAAACAGATATAGACACCCTCACCTTTGTTTTATTGTATCATTAGAATAGAAGAAGAAGAGAATTCATAAGCTGTTGAGTTGTAGAAAAGAACCCATGTACAAGATCACTTGAGTTAATATATGAAGCTTTGACTCAATTTTCATGGTGTTATGATGCTTACTATTTACATTAGTTGAATGGTATGCTTACAACTGTTTGTTTTCTCTGTTTATGCATTTGTTTCAATGTTGTGTTGAATGTGTGATTTCATGTTGAATGTATGAAGTCTGAGAGAGGAGAAGAATGAGTTTCAATTGTTTCTCTTCCTGAGAGTTCCTACAAGGAGTGTAGTGAAACATCTGCAAGGTGTGCATTGACAAGGGTCTGATTTTTATCTCAGAAAGATTAGGAGAGATATCGTTGTTCTCATAACCATCATAAGTGCAGGTGAAACACAAAGTCATGCAAGGTGTGCGCAGGCTAGTTGAGGCCTTAGAATTTATCAACTAAGGTGAAGGTTGAAGGACTATTGTTGCAGAGAGTGCACAGAGTTGAAGAATCAAATAACCAGAGGTTATTTGAAATATTTTCCGCAAGGAGTGCAAGCAAAAATTCCTTTTGGAGGCTTGAGTTTGCAAGTGAAAGCTTAGGAGGGTTAACACCTTTGAAGTGTTCAAATGGATACAAAGGTCAGAAGCATCCCATAAAAGTCAAGTTCAGGAGGGAGAACAATGGTTTGTTTTACAGAAGTCATTGAGAAGTGAATCGGGCAGTCAAGATTCTCTGTGGAGAACTCGCGAAGTTGTGAGAGCTGTTGGATCTTGCAGAGTTTCAAGGTGGTTAGAGGCCGGTGAACCCATCAACTGAGGATTCAAGGGCCAATATAAGCTGTTGATCTCATCTCAACCCAAGTCATTGGATCACTTTGCGAATTAGGGGTTCGTGAGTTCGGAGGGCAGACCAAATTTTTGGTTTCGCGAAGTTCCAAGTTTGCAAGGAACAGGGAAGGAGATCCAAACTGTTGGATCCAAGCTATGGGAGGACTTTTAGATCATAACCCCACAGAGTATCACGTATTGGGGGTTAAAGGGTTTGGAAAAATCTCTTTTCGACTGTGAGGATGCGAGGTGTTGAGCGCCAAGGGCTCTTAAAACACATGGCACATTCGTAGGTGGGGCCCGCGTAGTTGGCAGGTGGCATAACAACAAGCACCCAGATAAAGGGAGAAGTAGGGGATAGGTGGAGTGTAATCGTCACATTGAAGGAGTCAAACCATCGCTGACTTTCATGTCTTGGGGATTCATAGAAGAGGAGCACGAAGGTTCGACACTCCAACCCGCGAGGTCGTGAGTTGCAAGAAGCTCTTGCGCTAAGGTAAGGTTGGGGATTCGTTGAAGGTTCCATCAGGGAATTAAAGGAGTCACTTCGGCTTGGGGAGAAGTTAATAATGATCCTGTGCAGATCTTGGCACGAGGGTTGGGGGTCTGCATCATTTGGTATCGGATCTTGATTTTGTCTATATATTTCAGGCAGAGGGAGCTAGAGGAAAAAGAGTAGTTTGATACACATCAATTGTGTTATCAGAGCACAAAAAAATTTATTTTCTTTCTGTAGCAGAGAAAAGAGGAACATTTTACAGTCATGCTGTCGAGAAGAAGAGACAGGCCCATACTTGATCCAGCAGTGGAAAGAGAAATGCATGAGTTACATGCCAGGCTTGATGCTATGGAGACAAAACAGAGGAACACAGTCGACGCTGGGGATATCAACAAAGATGAAAGTGAAAATGAAGCTGGAAACGAAGGAGAAGAAGTTGGAGTTGAAGATGCTGCGGATGAACGCCTATTCAAGGCTGTTGTGAGGATAGGTGCCAGAGAGAAAATGGACATTCTAGTGTATGAAGGCAGCTTAGATGTTGAATAGCTTCTAGACTGGATTAGAGCTCTAGGCAAATACTTCTACTACAAGGATTTCAAGGAAGATAAGAAAGTCAAACATGTCATTACTAGACTCAAAGGGCATGCAACACTATGGTGGGATGAACTGCAAGCTGACAGACACTGCAAATGAAAGCAAAAAATTAAGAGCTGGGATAGAATGGTTACAAAGACGAAAGCCAAATTTATACCTAGGCATTATCAAATCACTTTGTTTCAGAGGATGCAGAACTTGAGATAGAAGTTGATGTTAGTGAAAGAATACACTAAAGAATTCTACAGGATAAACATCAGAGTAGGTCATCGAAAAAGCGATGATGAAAATTTTTCCAGGTACATGAATGGTCTTCGATATGACATTCAAGATGAGATGAGCATGATGACCATTCAGAATGTGGAAGATGCTTATCAAATGGCTCTAAAAGCTGAAGAGAATTTGAGCCGGAAGCAAGGTCAAAGAGGGTGAGGTAGAAGTCAAAGCAGAGGCAAGACAATTGTATAGGATAGAACCCAGAAACCTAAAGAAGAGGAAAAGAAACCTCAAACTCAACCTGAGAGAGGGGGAAGCTCATAGGGAAGGTAGTATGATGATAGAAACACTTTTCCATGAGCCAGAGGAAGAGGAAGAGGTCGTGAAGGTGAAGTGAAATGCTTTGTCTGTGGAAAAATTGGACATAAATCCTATGAGTGTCCAGATAAGAAGAAATATGGTGGTGAAACTCACATTGTCAAAGCTCAAGGATAGAATGTTGAGGCAGAAGACGTTGAGGGCGGAATATCTTTGATGATGAGGAAAGTTCTCTTGAAGCCAAAGAAGGAGGCAAAGAACCTAGCCCAAAGAAACAGTCTGTTTCAGACTGCTTGCAAAACTAAAGACAAGGTATGCAAGGTCATAGTGGACAGTAGTAGAACATACAATCTCATATCTACAGAGATGGTAGAAAAGCTGGAGCTAGAGACTGTTGTACATCCAAGCCCATACAGAGTTTCGTGGCTATAAAAAGGACATCAAGTAAATGTCACTAAACAGTGTTTAGTTGAATTTAAAATAGGAGGATATAAGGACGAAATATTATGTGATGTCATTCCCATGGATGTTTGTTATCTATTGTTGGGTAGACCATGGAAATATCACATAAACATGGTTCATGATGGGAGAAAGAACACGTACACCTTGGAGAAGAATGGGAGGATGCACATGTTGTTGTCGATTAAAAACCAAGAGGTGAAAACAGAAATGAGCAACACTGTACTTCTCATGAGTGGGAAGGAACTTCTTAAGGAGGTTAATAAGAAGGAAGACACACAATTTATTGTGGTCAAGAAGCCTAAAATTGTTTTGACCAATACAAGAATAGATGATCTACCAGAAGAAATCCAGTAATTGCTGGGAGAGTTTGCTAATATAGTAGTGGATGAACTACCTTGTTTGTTGCCACCTATCAGAAAGATAAGCCATCATATCGATCTTATACCTGGAGCCAGTTTTCCGAATAAATCCATGTATAGGTTGACACCAAAGGAAAATGAAGAAGTTACGTGATAGGTCCAGGACTTAATGGACAAAGGATTGATTTGAGAAAGCTTGAGTCCATGCGTTGTTCCAACAGTGCTCAGCCCAAAGAAAGATGTAGGCTGGAGAATGTGTACAGACTCAAGGGAAATCAATAAGATTACCATCATATGCAGATTTCCATTACCAAGGATGGATGACTTAATGGATTTCTTGAGTGGAGCAATTTTTTTTTCAAAGATTGATTTGAAATCATCAAATTTGAATGAGAGAAGGTGATGAATGGAAGACATCATTCAAGATGAATGAGGGGCTATATGAATGGCTTATCATGCCATTTGGCTTAACAAATGTGCCCAGTACTTTCATGATATTGATGAACGAAGTCCTGAAGGATTTCATAGGAAAATTCGTCATTGTATATCTTGATAATATATTAATTTTTAGCAAGACAGAAGTAGAGCACTTAAAGCATTTAGCTGCAGTGATGAGGAGATTACAGAAAGAGAAATTGCTGATCAATGTGAAGAAATCATCATTTATGAGGACAAAACTCATTTATTTGGGTTTTGTTATCTCTACAAATGAGTTGAAGATGGATCTAGAAAAGGTAAATGCAATTAAGAATTGGCCATCACCGAAAACTGTGTTTGAAGTTCGAAGATTCCATGGTTTGGCAAGTTTCTACAGGAAATTCATTTGAAATTTCAGTGGAATCAGTGCACCAATGATGGATATGGTGAAGAAAAGACATAAATCTTTTCACTAGACAAAAGAAGCAGAGAAGAGCTTCAATCTGCTGAAGAAGAGGATCACTCAGCAACCAATTCTGGTTTTGCCAGATTTCAACAAGACATTCCAGGTTAGGTGTGACATGAGTGGATTTGCAATTGAAGCAGTCTTGAGCCAAGACGACAGGCCGATCACATATTTCAGTGAAAAATTGAATGAAGCGAAGATCAAGTACTCCACATATGACAAAGAATTTTATGCAGTCATACAAGCGCTGAAGAAATGGAGACACTATTTGGTTCCTAAAGAGTTTGTTTTGTACAGTGATAATCATGCTTTACAATTCGTGACTCAACAAGAGAAGTTGAACCAAAGGAATGCTAAATGGGTCGAATACATGCAAAATTTTACTTTTGTGACTAAGCATATTTCTGGAACTGATAACAAAGTTGTTGATGCTTTGAGCAGGAAATGTTTGCTTATGCAGAAATTTAGAGTCAAGACTTTGGGTTTTGATAACCTCAAAGAAATGTACAGAGATGACCCAGATTTTAAGGAGGCATATGAGGCATCTAAGAATCCAGTTCTTAGGGAAAAAAGCCAATGGACTGAGTATATGATCCAGGATGGATTATTATTCTGGGGCAATCAACTATGTATTCCAAAATTCTCCATGAGGGAGAATTTGCTGAAAGAAAAACACAGTGGAGGATTGGTCGGACACTTTGGTCATGAAAAGACGTTCTCAAAGTTGAATGGCTCATATTTTTGGCCAGGAATGAGGATAGATGTTAAGAAATTTGTGGACAGATGCAGGATTTGTCAGCACACAAAAGGAAAAAGGCGAAACACAGGGTTATACCAACCATTACCCATTCCTGAAAGGCCATGGGACGCAGTGAGCATGGATTTTATATTGGGACTGCCAAGGACACAAAGAGGATGTGATTCAATCTTTGTGGTAGTTGATAGATTTTAAAAAATTGCACATCTCATACCATTCCAAAAAACTAGCGACGCAAATCATATTGCGAACTTGTTTTTCAAGGAAGTCACCAGGCTTCACGGTTTTCCAAAGAGTATCGTGTCTGATCTAGATACCAAGTTCGTAGGAAATTTCTTGAGGAATTTATGGAAGAAGTTGGGGACAAGTTTGTCTTTTAGCTCAACATATCATCCTCAAATGGATGGGCAAATATAAGTCATGAACAGGAGCTTGGGAGATTTGTTGAGGAGCTTAGTGACTGAACACCATAGTCAATGGGATCACATTCTACCATAGGCAGAATTCACTTAAAATGATTCACTCAACAGAAGCACAGGGATGAGTCCATTCTAGATTGTATATGAAATGCAACCAAGGGGAGTTTTTAAATTGAAAAATTCGGAACAAAATGAATTCAAGAGTGCTAGTGCAGAGAAATTTACGAAAGCAATGAAGGAGATTCGCAACCAAATTAAGGAACGATTGCAGAGTTCAAGTCAAGAATACAAGCAGAGAGAAGATCAACACAGGAGAGAAATTCAATTTGAAGTTGGTGATATGATTCTTTCACATCTGAGGAAGGACAGGTTCCCAAGGGGAACATATAACAAACTGAAGATGAAAAATATTGGACCATGCAAGGTCATGAAGATATTTGGGGAAAACGCATATGAGATTGAATTACCCGATGGGATCGAAATCTCAACGATATTCAATGTTGCAGATTTGTACCCTTACAGACTTGAAGAAGAAGGAGAAGAGAAGGAATAGAAAGAGGTTCAATGGACCAAACAAATTCTTGTAGCTGAAAATCCACATATGGAAAGCATAATTGACAAGAGGGTTAGCAAAAAGACTAGGAGAAAAGAGTATTTTGAATACTTGGTCAAATGGAAGGGACATCTAGTTGAAGATGTCAGTTGGGAAGATGAAGCAGAAATTCATAAGCATGGACAGACCATGCAAGAGCTCATGAACAGGAGTTCATGAAAATTTCCAAGATAGGGAGTATGATGCAGGAGCATCATAAGCAGCCATCCATGAAACCATAAAGGAGGAAGACAACTGGAAAAGCACAACACACATTTTGCAGATTTTGAAATGTTTTTGAAAACATTAATGAGAAGATATTAATGTAGTAGTTAAAGGAAGCGTACTTGCATCTTGTAAACAGATCTTGACCGATTTTCTCTCATCTATTGGATGTAATAGACATTAAGTTTGTTTAATGAAAGTAGGTATGTTTGAATTAAGAGATTAGACAGTTTTAGAAGCATAGAAGGGAAAATGGATATAGACACCCTCACCTTTGTATTATTGTATCATTAGAACAGAAGAAGAAGAGAATTCATAAGATGTTGAGCTGTAGCAGAGCTTTGTAGAGAAGAACCCATGTACAGAAGCACTTGAGTTAATATATGAAGCTTTGACTCAATTTTCATGGTGTTATGATGCTTACTGTTTACATTAGTTGAATGGTATGTTTACAACTATTTGTTTTCTCTGTTTATGCATTTGTTTCAATGTTGTGTTGAATGTGTGATTTCATGTTGAATGTATGAAGTCTGAGAGAGGAGAAGAATGAGTTTCAATTGTTTCTCTTCTTGAGAGTTTCTGCAAGGAGTGCAGTGAAACGCCCAGAAGGTGTGCATTGACAAGGGTTTGAGTTTTATCTCAGAAAGATCAGGAGAGATACCATTGTTCTCATAACCAACAGAAGTGAAGGTGAAACACAGAGTAGTGCAAGGTGTGCACAGTCTAGTTGAGGCCTTAGAATTTATCAACTAAGGTGAAGGTTGAAGGACTACTATTGTAGAGAGTGCACAGAGTCGAAGACTCAAATAACCAGAGGTTATTTGAAAGATTTTCCACAAAGAGTGCAAGAAAAAATTCCTTTTGGAGGCTTGAGTTTGCAAGTGAAAGATCAAGAGGGTTAACACCTTTGAAGTGTTCAAATGGATATGAAGGTCGGAAGCATCCCATAAAATTCAAGTTCAAAAGGGAGAACAACGGTTCATTTTATAGAAGTCAATGAGAAGTGAATCGGGTGGTCAGGATTCTCCATGGAGAACTTGCGAAGTTGCGAGAGCCATTGGATATTGCAGAGTTGCAAAGTGGTTATAGGTCGGTGAACCCATCAACCGAGGATTCAAGGGCCAATATAAGTCGTTGATATCGTCTCAACCCAAGTCGTTGGATCACTTTGCGAATTCAGGGTTCTTGAGTTTGGAGGGCAGACCAAAATTTTGGTTTTGCGAAGTTCCAAGTTTGCGAGGAACAGGGAAGGAGATCCAAACCATTGGATCCAAGCCATGGGAGGACCGTCGGATCAGAACCCCATAGAGTATCACATATCGGGGTTTCGGGGGTTTGGAAAAATCTCTTTTCGGCTGTGAGGATGTGAGGTGTCGAGCACTGAGGGCTCGTAAAACACATGGCACATCCGTAGGTGGGGCCCGTGTAGTTGGCAGGTGGCATAACAACAAGCACCCGGAGAAAGGGAGAAGTGGGGGACAGGTGGATTGTAATCATCACATTGAAGGAGTCAAACCATAGCTGACTTTCGTGTCTTAGGGATTCGCAGAAGAGGAGCACAAAGGTTCGACACTCCAACCTGCGAGATCATGAGTTGTGAGAAGCGCTTGCGCTAAGGTAAGGTTGGGGATTCATTGAAGGTTCTAGCAGGGAATCAAAGGAGCCGCTTCAGCTCGGGGAGAAGTTAAGAACGATCCTATGTGGATCTTGGCCCAAGGGTTGGGGATCTGCATCAAGCTCACTTACAAACATGTGTGCCACATCAGTGACATCATAAGTGTCTCTAATCGGAATAAAATGAGCCCTCTTAGTTAACTTATCAACTATCAAAAGAATGGCATTGTGTCTATGAGATTTGAGTGGAAACCCCACAACAAAATCTATA
This sequence comes from Picea engelmannii, assembly GCA_009831015.1. NCBI lineage: Eukaryota > Viridiplantae > Streptophyta > Pinopsida > Pinales > Pinaceae > Picea > Picea engelmannii. The sequence goes on from ML782581.1 coordinate 191,801, forward strand.
GAAATGACTTCCCACTTGTACATAGGAACATCATGTGGTTGTAGGAGGCCTGTCGAGTGATGGTGGTTAGCTTTCACTTGTTGACACTCTAGGCATTTGGCGATGAAATGGACTACATCGTGCTTCATGCCTACCCATAAGAAGAGCTTCCTCATGTCTGCGTACATTCTCTTCACCCCTGGATGCACACAATAAAGTGCTCTATGGGCTTCCTTCAGTATGATACTTCGAATATCCCCATCTTCAGGGTTGTACATCCTTCCCCAATATCTCAATAGTCCATGTGCTTCTATACTATATCCTTCACACTTTGGATCTAATTGCCTCCCACTCTGGAGGTTTGAAGTAACCTTTAAATACCAACTGTCTCCTTGGAGTTGCATCAACACACATTCCCTCAGATTGACCTTTAAGGGTACCAAGGAGAAGACATGTGGTCTCCTACTCAAGGCATCTGCAACCACATTTTCCTTTCCCTTGATGTATGAAATACCAAAATCATACTCACTCATAAAATAACTCCATCACCTTTGCCCGACATTTAGATCCCTTTGAGTGAAGAGATGTTTTAAACTTTGATGGTCCATTTTGAGCTCAAAGTTTCACCCCACAAGCTAGTGCCTCCAAAGTTTCAGAGCTAGCATTACAACCGCCAACTATAAATCATGAGTAGCGTAAATCTCTTTGTGTTTCTTTAACTTCCTTGACACATAAGCTATCACTCCTCCATCCTGCATTAGCAAGGCCCCCAACCCTTGCTTCGAGGCATCCGTGTAGACTGTGAAGTCATTTTCCATATCTGGCACTCGTAGAATTGGTGCACTAGTTAGTAACCTCTTAAGTTCAATGAATGCACTATCACATTCTTCTGTCCATTCATACCTGACCCCCTTGCACTGCAAAGTGGTGATGGGTTTCGCTATTTTAGAGAATCCTTCCACAAATCTCTGATAATAACCTACTAGCCCCATGAAGCTTCTTACCTCATGGGCATTTTTCGGCACTAGCCATTCCATAATGGCCTTTACCTTTTCTGGGTCCACAGTGATTCCTTCACTGGAAATGATATGACCTAAATAGTGGATTTATTTCTGGAAGAAGGAACACTTCGATAATTTCCCATACAATTTTTTCTCTCTAAGGCAGGACAACAACACTCACAAGTGTTCCTCATGTTATCTTTCATTCTTGGAATAGCTGAGAATGTCATCTAGAAAGACTTGAACAAAATAGTCTAAGTACTTCCGAAATACTCCGTTCATGAGGCTCATGAATACTGCTGGCACATTGGTCAATCCAAAAGGTACTACGACGAACTTGTAATGTCCAAACCAAGTTTGAAAGGCACTTTTAGGAATATCGCCTTCCTTAATCCTTAACTGGTGATACCCTGATCGAAAAACAATTTTTGAGAATACTGTTGCTCCTTTCATCTGATCAAAGAGGTCATCTATTCGCGACATTGGGTAATTATTTTTCACTGTAGCATGGTTCAAGTCCCTATAATCTATACATAATCGTAAGGAACCATCTTTATTCTTTACAAAAATTACTGGTGCACCCCAAGGTGAAACACTAGGCCTTATTATCCCTAAGTCCAGTAACGCTTTCAACTGCATTTGCAACTCACAAAGTTCTGGCACTGTCATTCGATACGGAGTCTTGGAAATTGGTTCTGCACTAGGTTTAGTGCAATAGTAAAATCAAGCTCCCTCTCAGGAGGTAACCTTGGTAACTCATTTCGGAAAGCATCCTTAAATTCTGACAATACTGGGTACTGATCCAAGGAGGGTCCCTTCCTTTCATTCACTTCTTCCACTACATATAGTCGACACCCTTGCCTCATGCAATGCTTAACCTTCATAGTTGAGATAAAGCATAGAGACACCCGTCTCCATACACCATGGATCTCTACTGTTCTTCCTTCATCGTCGAAACAAAGCACCCTTTTTGCGAAACAATCAACCAAAGCTCGATGAGCTTCTAACCAATCCATTCCAATGATTAGGTCATACGTCCCGAGAGCAGTGACGTATACCTTCAACCTCGTAGTAAACACTACTAGGTCTACTATACAATTATCGACACTAGGTCCTACCACTTGTTTTTCCCTCGAAGCCATCTTGACTTGTTTAAAGTCATCATGCTTGTAGGCTACCAACCCAATCTTTTCTAATGCAGATGGTGAAATGAAGCTATCTCTAGCACCAGAATCAAATAAAATCCTAACATTGATATGATTTAGCACACCTGATGACTCCACCACTGTGGATTTATGTTATGCCTTGCGATTATTAACTGCTGGGTAAATCTGGTGGCTGCCACTTTCTCTTCCTATCGGGGCCTTTCCTTCTCTATGCACAAACCCTGATTGTAACTCTAGGCAGTCACACTAGTAATGGGGTCCTCCACATCCCCAATAGGTAACACGAGATTGAATTTGCATACTACTTTGTGACGGTCTCTGAAATGAGTTCCTTCCCCTAGAACCCCTACCCCTACTAGTTGCCCCTTGAGATGGCCGTGGACTTGCCTGCATCGTTGGTGATGAACAAGATGCTACACTCACTGCCATTGAAATCCCTGTGGCTACTGTCCTTGGTGCGACTCTATTACCATATGGAAGTGGCCTTGATCCCCCTTTCTTGGGAAATGTCCTAGGGGCCTTTTGCATGAACCTAGGACGATGTAGAAAGGTCAGTCCTGTACCTTCAGTTAAGTTCATGTGTTCCTCTGCATAACGCACATTTTCCACAGCTTCTGCAATTGAAGACGGTTTCCACATCCGCACCATATCCCTTATCTTAAGGTTTAACCCATAGACCAAGAATTCTACCTGTCGTTGGTCATTATCCAAGTATGAAACATATTTGACCAATTCCATAAACCTAATCTCATATTCTTTTACAGTTATGTTTCCCTGTGCTAGAGCATGAAATGCTCCCACCTGTTGTTCCTCATAGTAAGCTGGTAGATATTTCCTTCGGAACCTCTCCTCGAAAAGTTCCCAAGATACGGTGTCTCGGGTAAGATGTAGTTGCCTTTCCAGGTTGCCCCACCAGTTCAAGGCACTATCTCTCAACTGAAAAATCGCTATCTTCTCTTTTGAAGTGGACGCATAGTCTCTTAAGGAAAAACACCTTGTCATGCCTTCCAACCATGCTTCTGCACATTCACAGGCATGACCCCCGACAAACTCTGGAAGCTTGATCTTCTGCAGTTCTCTAGTGATGTCTTCGGGTGGAGGTCCTCCCCCTGAATCCCTCAACACTTCAGGATTACCTGTTCCATATGGTGGGGGATCCACTTCAATCCCTGCTGGTTGACGCCCCTTTAAAGTCTCATTTATGGCCTCCAAAGAGCGCAAAATGAGAGATAATTCAGGCGATGGTGGTGGTGGCGCTGGTGGTGCTTGCAACGATGCCCCTCTGCCTCGATTTCCTCAATTCCTAACCATCTTGAATAATATAATCTGCATCAACCAAAGTTGTCGGGGTGAGTTCAAGGACATTTAACATTTGTGCAACTTAAGCTAGAAAACAGGGTTAGGCGTAAGTTTTTTTTTACTTGTCTGTAAACAGACGTTACTCTCTTTATGGGAAGTGGCTAGGTCAGGGTCTAAAGCCTCTAAGCTCGATGTTTTCACCCAAGGAAACTACTGAATCTCTCGCATGTGATCAACACATTCAACCTATCATTACTATCATGGCGCAGTGGTGTACATTCTTTTGGTGAAAGCTCTATACTCGGTGGATAGGTCGTCGGTTCAAAACTCATCCACTCCAACAAAATTTAATCAATAAAATATGGAAGCTTTAATGTGGTGCAATGGTATTCGACCTTTGAGGAAGTGCTGCGCTTGGTGAAGAAGTCTGCAGTTTGAGTCCTTCTAACTCCAACAAAATTTAATCTAATTTAAAATAAATTTTATTGAAATCGTAATGTTATGTTAATTACTCTTTTTAATTAATTAGTCATTTTGTTCAGAGAGAGCTTCCGGATCCATCGCATAGGTTTTGTTTTCTTCGACGTTTCGGACCAAACTAGTGTGGTCCATCATCAGGAAAGCGCTTTTTGAAAAATGAGGGAAAAGAGAATATAACACATATATAAATACTCAAAAAGTTATTGTAAGGAGCCGACTTACTGAAAAATTTTTAGTTTACAATTGTTTGTTTAATTAATTAATTAATTGTTTTAATAATTAATTACCTATTTGTTTAATTCTTTTTTGTTTATTAATTTTTTATTTTATAAAAGAGTCCAAGAGATAGCATTAAACTGTGGACCATCTTGTTAATTAAATTTTTTAATTTACAATTGTTTGTTTAATTAATTTATTAATTAATTGTTTTAATAATTAATTACCTATTTGTTTAATACTTTTTGTTTTTTAATTTTTATTTTTATTTTTAATTTATAAAAGAGTCAAATGGATAAGGTTTTAAAAAYTAATATTTAGAATTCTTCATATTAGCTAGGGTAGGGATCCAATTATGACTGATTTTCCATCCGTCATCTCTGTTTAGATTATTAGGTTGTTTTTCAATTTCGATTGCTTCTCTGAATTTTCTATTGTGATAGTGATCAATCCTAGCAACTATTTTGGTTTCTTCAATACAGATGTGATGTTTGGTTTTATCTGAGTGTTCTGCGAGAGCTGAGGGACGAGTGCGATTGTGTTTGATGTCGGCGGCGTGTTCTTGAATCCTAATTCTAAATGAGCGACCTGTTTCACCTATGT
>ML782581.1:231123-242953 GCA_009831015.1 Picea engelmannii
GGCATGCAAAGAGTCAGTTCAGAAAATCAAGGAGAATGATAGCATGCAAAAGCAGAAGAAAGAATGAAAGAAAGGGAAACTGTAGTTGGAGTTGAGAAACGCATGGAAAACCTCTGCATGTGGTGAATCTATATAATGTGCTGTAACAGAGATGAATAGTTGTTGTTGAAGTGAGAAAGAGGAAGTGCTCTGGATGTGAGAAAAGAAGGAGAAGAACCTGCGTGACACGAGAAGGAGCTGAGAATGGGCTTCAGAGGACAGTGAAGCTGAGCAGCAGATCAAAGGCAATAAAACAGAATTTGTGGCTGAGCAGTTAAGAAGATCAGAGATGGTTAAATCAGAGCAGCATATCAGAAATGGTAAGTAAGCTATATCAGAATAAGCAAATTGGTTTGAGAAAGATTTTTGTTCAAGAAACTAGGGTGGTAGGGTGGTGCTAGGGAGACGTATGTCTCTTTCTCTGCAAATGGGTGCTTGTAGAATCTGAAGGTTGGTGCCTTCATTCAGTTGGTGTTGAAGTAAAAAGGAAGCCGGTGCTTCCACCCAGTGGGTGCTGGGATTCTGTGGGAGTTTGTGCTCTCAACCAGTTGGTGCTGACAATCAGAGGTTGTAGCCTCTATGAGTTGGTGCTCATAAAAGATGAGATGTAACGAAGTTGAAGCTTGCTGAACATCTTAAGAAGACGAGGTTTTTTCTCTGGTTGGGTTTCCTCTTGAAAAATATGTGTCTCATACTTGTGAATGAATGCTGTGTGTGATTGTTGTTATTTATACTATCTGCTTTATGTTTATAAATCTGGAATTCACAGTAAAGACTCACTGCCACTAAGATTCATGATTCAAAGTTAAAAATGAGAGTAAATGGTTAATAATCTACACTAACTGATTCACACCCCCCCCCTCAGTTAGTTCATACTTGTAACATTTATTCCCTCGGCCTTCATAATGAGATGATAATATTTTATGCACTGGCCAACTCAACTTCCATTAACTACTTGACTCGACCTGGGGCATATAGAGACTAACTTTTAACAGGACCTGACTCTCTAGAAGAAACCTACTCATACCATTTGTGCATGTTTCGACTCTGAAATCCCTTCCTGGTTCCAAGGGCCAGCTGGCCACTTGCTGACTTTGACCCCTTCATTTCTACATACCTAAATTCACACGTCTTGACACATGGGCCATAACTCGACTGAAAACTGACTCTAATTGAATGAAAAATAGTGGCATTAATGGCTGGTTCCAACGGGGATGTTATCCTCCCCGCGAGGTAGCAAAGAAAAGTAGACCAGTTGCCTGACCATTGGGACTTATTTAGACTCTTTGACACTGCAATATGAAAAACAAGATGCAACCTAAACCTATTGACACAAATTATAAAGAATCAACATAAAACTCAAGGCCTTCACTTTGGGCTTCAATTTTCTGTTGACCTACTGACTCAACGCAAAAATAAAATGACTATTTACAATGAAAAATGAATTAAAGGGATTTTACTTCGTTAGTTAATTCTTGAGGAACTTACCATTTATAGGCCCCCAAACAAGGCATTCTCCATTTAATCCTTCTAGAAAATAAGCATTACTCCCACAATACGCGTTGATTCTGAATGGACCTGTCCAAAGGTTGTCGAACTTTCCGTGCTTTCCTTTATCTTCATTTCTTGTGTCCCATCTCAGCACCGGCTCCCCTACCTGCAATTCCTCTTTCTTAGAATGCTTGTCGAAGGTTTTGTTCATCCTCTCTTGGTGGAGCTGCGATCGATTGTATACTTGTTCCCTCATCTGCTGTGTGTGAATTAGCTAATTTATTCTCCTTTGCGCATCATTTGGTCGGCCTCCTATTTTTACAACAACTTTCTAACGGGAGGCCCCAATGAAGTGGGGTAAATTGCATCTATGCCATATACGATCTGAAAAGGTGATGTTAAGATGGACTTCTTGGTGGTAACTCGATATGCCCACAATGCATGAATAAGATTTTTATGCCAAGATTTCTTATTGTCTTGCATGAGTCTTTTGATGATCCTAATTAGGATTTTATTTGAGTATTCTACTAATCCGTTTCCCTGTGGGTAGTACGTCGCAGAATTCACCAGGGTTATATTGTAATCTTGACAAAACTTTTCCATCATTTTGGACTTGAACGAGACCACATTTTTTATTATGATATTGACGAGCAGGGATGATTTTAAGGCTGGAAATTTATTTTAAAATGTAGAAACCTTGGTGAATCTTACTAATCCTTCATATGCAAACTATAAATGTTTGGCAATATTTTTGTAAAAATATTCAAATTTATAAGGATTTTATATAGTTTTTATAAAATTTTGGCGATTTTTAAGGTAAAATAATTTTATCCTGTAGAAATTGGGCGAATCATTTTTAAAATAACGAATCTCATTTTTGGAAAAACCATGGAAAATTAGCCCATGAGCGAAATTTAGCCCCTAAAATCATCCATGTTGACGAGACACCTGAACCTCGACAAGATGTTTGTATCCAGAAATTAGATGATGACTGTGTCAGTATCTTGCTTGGTGGGGATTGCTTCTATCCATTTCGTGAAGTATTCAATGGTCGTGAGTACCATTTGTTTTGTGTCAAGGATGGTGGATTAATTTACCCTATGAAATCCAAACCTCACTGCATGAAAGGTGCTTCAACTGAGATCGTCTTTAGTGGCAAGGGTTGTATATTTCTTCTCCCATAGAAAATATGACATTCATGGCAGTTGGAGACCTCTTTGTACACGTCTACGGATATTTTAGGCCAATAGTAACCCTCCCTCAAGATTTTGTGCATGGCGGTTTTCCAATAGTGGTGTCCTCCGCAATCACCTTTGTGAAATTCTTCTATGGCTTGCTTCGCATCATTTTCCAACAAATAGTTCAGCAACATCCCCCTGGGGTCTTTCCAGCAAAGTGAGTTGTCTAGGATGTAGAAATTAATCGCTTTGAGCTAGAGTAATCTGGATTTAGTCATACTTACGCCCAGAGGGGCTTGGAGAGTTTTCAACACATAGATGATGTCTGCATACCACGATGAATCGACAAACTCCTCGAACACCTGCACAATCATTTCTTCTTGAGGACTCTCTCACAGATCGGCAATGAAATTTATTCCCACAGAGTCATAGTCCGACTGCGCCATTAGCTTTGCAAGGCCCTAACCCTTAATTATTTTTGTAGTCTTGATCTCTAGGTCATATTCCAGCATGGGCACTATCCACTTACCTCTCCTCCCTTCGGGGTCGGGCTGAGTCAGGATATCCTTTACCGAGTTGTTGGGCACATAATAAATGATGTGGGAGTGCAATATGTACGTCCTAAACTCTTTCAAGGCTTTCACTAAGGTGTATGCTTTTTTTTCCATAATGTCATACATTAGTGGAGTGTCCCGCAATGTCTTGCTGAAATAAGCTATAGGCTTCTTGAATTTCTTCTCGTCTTTCTGTAACAACACGACGACAATCGTATGCTCTGAGGAAAATGAAAACAGGATGAAATATTTCATGAAATATGGACTAGATAGCACATGATCTCTAGTCAATGCCACCTTGATATCTTCAAACAACTTCTTGGCTTCCACGTTCCACTTGATTTCATTTCCCTTTCTGAGCATAAAGGTGATATGCTTTATCATCTCTTCCAAGTTCAGGATGAATCTCCTCAAGAAGTTTACTTTTCCCAGGAAGTATTTAACTTCTTTTTTACTCCATGGAGTGTCGATCTTCAGGATTCCTTTAACCCTACTGAGGTCTATATTAATGCCTTCCTTCGATATAATGTGTCCCAACAACTTCCCTTCTTCCACACTGAAATGTGATTTCTTCGGATTTAGTGATATACCGAACTTCCTGTACATTTGGAAAACCTTTTTTAGATGCTTGAGTTGTTGTTCATCGGAGGTAGAGTACATTGTGATGTCATCCAAATAGATCACAATGAACTTGTCCTTTTCTTCGGCAAACATGATGTCCATTTCCCTCTGGAAAGTGGTTCCAGCGTTCATCATGCCAAAGGGCTTCTTGGTGTATATGAACATTCCTCAAAGAGTTGTGAAAGTTGTTTTTTCTCTGTCATCTGGGTGGACCATGATATGATTATAACCTTAAAAACTGTCCAACATGGACATCTTCTAGGACCCCACCACCTTTTGCAGGATATAGTCCATTTTGGGAAGAGGGTAGTGATCCTTGAGGGACACTTTGTTTAAATTTTGGAAGTCTACACATAGTATTATCTCACCTCTCATATTTATTATAGGCACCAAATTAGCTACCCATTTCAAGAACTGTAAAGAAACGATAATCTTACCATCGAAAAGTTTCTTTACCTCTTTTTCAATTAGCGAAAGTAGCAGGGGATTTATCCATCTCAGCTTCTATTTGAAAGGTTTTTTATCTTATTTGAGAGGGATCACATGATGGATCAATTTAGTGTCATACACCTTCAAATCATCATAGCTCCATGCGAAAATGTCGAGGAATTCCTTCATAATCTTGACGTAGTCTTGCTTGACCTCTGTACTGAGTGTTTTCGATAATTTGATCATTTTTGGGTTCTCCTCAGTCCCGATGTTGTAGTATTCCACATCCTCTTCTCTTTTTGTGATTTTGGGTTTTTATCCATGTCATTTTCATCAAACAACATTTCCAGTGGCAGTAACCCCTTCGAAATGATGTTATTCTTCGGTTGTATTATGTCCCTTCCCGCGATCTAGTTCTAGAAATGGTCGTCATTACTGCACGCATTCTCACTCCCATCTTCGTTGCAACAACATTCGTCATCAATGTTTATTTTAGTGAACTCACTGCTCGTCTGAAGAAATATCTTTACCTGCTTGTCGTCCTTAAACACCTGCTAGTATTTGATATTATCAGGCACTATCGACCTGTGCTTGACTTCGATCTCATATTTTTTGTTGGGGAAGATGGGGATCTTGAAAACTGAGGCTGAGGTGGCCAATGCATCAGCGATGTGATTTTTACCCCTCAGGATGATTGATAGGTTATACTCCAGGAAATCCTCGAGGAGGTCTAACACCAAGTTTATCTATGCTCTTAACTTGAGATTTTTTGCTTGATATATGCTTTTCACTTGGTTTATAATCATCTTAGAGTCTCCATGTACTGTTATCCTTTCCATGCCTAATTCCTTTAATACCTTCAGGCCCAAAATCAGTGCCTCATACTCAACCATGTTGTTTATACAGTCAAAAGAAAGTTTGTATGAGAAGATATTTGAACCCACTTTGGGGGGATTTATCCCCACGTTGGCCCCAACCTATTCTTTGTTGACCGCATCTTCAAAAATCATGTTACATATCTCGTTCTCCACGTGGTTTCTTGGGTTGGTACACTTGGCTACTTGTCGCATAGCTTCGTCATCGGTGGTCATAATGGCTCTCGTTTCTTCCTCTTCAAAAATTAGGTCATTATAGAATATAGAGGAACCATCCTCAACGTCAATGGAGTATATGGGGTGGTTGTTTGGTTGAGTTTTGTTGCTTACCATGTATTTCAATAGCACTTATCTGTACAACCATCTATCCTGGCCAAATATAGGAATGGTGGCGTATGACATGTCCAGTTGTAGAGTCCCCTTTAAGTTCATAGCCCATGATCTGGATAACTGCATGCCAAACTTGGGGGGTATGTCAACCACAACCATGTCCATAACCATGTTCTTAGAAGTAATTTGGGCCAATGACATGACCAAGTCCTTAATGAGACCCAAGCACTTGAATTTCCTCAAGTCAAAAGAGAAAAGGTCCTTGTAGGGTCTAGTGATATCCAAACCTAGTTCATCCATGATCACCTTTGGCATGAGGTTGTCCGACGCATCAAAATCTAGCATGGCGTTATGCATGGTCATTTCATGAACCTTCAGATTGACATAGAACGGAGGTACTTCCTCAGTATAACTTGTCTCTTCAACGCGTCGACCGAACAAAATAGCAGGGTGATCATCTTGGACATTCAAAGTATCAAGGGTCCCTCCGATTTTCAAAATTTTAATATTCTTCTCTCTATACTCGCCCTTTCTAATAATTTCGTTGAATGGGACAGATATTTTTATTTTATCCATTTCATGCTTAAAGTTAAAAGGAGGGAAGAGTTTCTGTACCTCTTTTCCACCCACTTCTTGGCTTGTTTCCGGAGTTTTCTTCAGGGCCTCCTCTTTCGACTTTTCCTTCTCTGTCACGTCCTTGGTCATGCTGTCTGGAATCGGTCGGCTTGTGGAAGGGGTGTCTTCCAGAGGCTTCCTTGTGAGATTAGTCTGCTGAGGCTCAGTAGATGTTTCCTTGCTCCTGAGGTTATGTTTCTTCTAAAATTGCATGATGGTGTTCTGATAACCCTTTCTAAAATATTTCATTTCCCAAGAAAGTGCATCATTAGTTTCCCCAATCTATGCATCATCTGTATCCAGCATAAAACCATCATTTCTTCTCATGTACCGATCATGTTCTCTCTTTTACAAAAACACGCGCGGGTTCTTATCATCGCAACAGTGCATTTGGTCTTCGAACATATGATCAAAGTCTTCATCCGCGTAGTTGTTTTGGAACGAAGGCCTTGTCTATTGGTCACCTTGATCTCTCTGCTCCCTCTATTCCCTTTGTCTGATCTGAGGAACTTGACCCCTCCTGAGGTTTTGATTCTTGGGCTGGGGGTCCTAATGTTCCTGGGCAGTAGTTCTGTTTCCCATAGACATTTTCTCCATTATCTTCTCCATGGTTCTCATCATTAAGTCAAATTTTTCCTCTGTGGATATCGATGTCTATGGATGTGAATCTTCTTAGGGATTCTTATCACCTCTGTTGAATCTCTGCTTGATCTTCTTGGATGACTTCGACCACATTGCTCATTATCACGTCTAGGCTTATTGATATTCTTTCTCTCAACATCAAGGAGAAATCGTTGTCGAGGTAATCAGTGTATTGAAACTGTGTAGCCCTGGGAGGTGGCTAGACTTCTATAGGAATCAAGTTATAAACCTTCATGAAAATGGCTAAGAATTCTTTCACCATCTCCTCCGACACCTTCGTCATATTATTGTACTACAATAACAATTGCAAGGGGTTCTTCTTATCTCTCCATCTAGCGATGAAGGTAATTTCGAATGTGGTGAAGTATTGAATACTTGTTGGTCATAGGGATTTGAACCATTTCCTCACGTCCCTCATAAAAATCTACACGAACAACCTCATTTTCGCATCTGCATAGTCTACCTATTCCAAGTCGCCGAAATCATTGAACCAATCCAGATGCTTCTGGGCCGAAACATTCCCTTCAACATCATAGAGATTAATCCTCTAGTTGTAATTTTGGGGCAAGTCATGCGGTTGGGCTGGCAGAATGAGGGAGGCAAATTTGGTGTCTATGGCTCTATAGAGGTTGGGATTTGAAGGATATTATTAGACACCAGGGCTTGGAATCTCTTCTAGTCGAAAACTATAACGTCCAAGTTGGTTTCCGACTTAGACCTGAATAGGGTTTGCTCAAATGATGTGTCAAGCTCAAGGTCATCGATGCTTTGTGCACCGTCTTTCAGTAAGGAAAAACTTTTGTCTAGGTAATAGAATGGGTCTGGCCCTTGCTCTTTAGTCATGCGCACAATTTTTTCGGGGTCGTACATAGGCTCTGCAGGGTTTGGGTCAGGATTTTCTCAAGTATAGATCATCTTTGGAGCCACGGTTCTTGAACTGCGCTACTTGGAGCTATTGGTATTTTTGACTGGAGTCGCCAAGGTAAAGGTTTTATCCAGTGCAGATGTTTGTCCCTCTGTTACCCTCAGGGGTCAAACTACAATGTTAGTTGTTATCCCAGGGAAAATCTTTTCAGTTTCGTCCCCGACAATGACGCCAGAATGTTATCACTCTGTAAATCTGTTCAGCTGATAAACATACGACAGAGGTAAATTTTTCAACCAACTTTGAGATCCGAAACTAGCCTTTTCGGACCTGGAGAGTGCTCTCTTGGGAGATTCTGTCTCTGCACGGGATATAGATTTTAAGCTATGGCTAGATTTAATATCTTTGAAATAATGGGTTATGGTTATATCGGTGCAAGAAAGTAATACTTTGGGCTATGGATTCTATTCGAGGAAACGATATAAACAAATCACTCAGTGAATGAACTTGAGAGGATAAAGGCTAAGAGAGCAATAGTATTCAGTGAAAAATCGAAATGTGTGGCAAGGAGAAAACACAAGAAGTAACTCAGAGCACTACTGTGGATGAATTTAGAGTTAACTTTAGAAGAAAAACATTTTTTCTAAATGGCACGAACAAGGGGCGTTGCACAACGAATCCACAGGTTCAAAATTTTGTTTCGATTTAGACAGAAAAATATATGAATAAAGAAAAAAGAAAGTACATACACAAAGAAAAGGAAACAATACATCCAACTGCTACAATTAGAATCTTTTCATCAAAGCTATAGGAATTTTGCATTAAGTTTTGATGGGACTCAAATTACATGCAATAGTTACTGTCTATACTAATTTTGCCAACCAACCTGGATTACATAAAAAAAATTCAAATATATAAGTGAGGGAACCGCTTGGGCTACCCTACTCTTCCAACTACTATCTCTAAAACTAGGAAACTAACTACTCTGCGTTACAAAACTCTTCGCATGACGCCTTTCCAAAAAGCGGAAACAAACACATCTAGATACCTCATGATTGTTTGTAATCCACCATGGGGATTCAGTTATTGATCAGGTATCGTCATGGGGGAGTGATGTGTCAACGCTTTCCTTCGATCAGATATTTGAGTGGACAAGTGTCTGTCAGAGTCCCATTGTCTACTGTAATGGATTTGATTTTCTGTTGCACGCTCATTTGTTGGGGGAAATGTGCGCGGCAGGTGGTTGTAGACAGTCATGGCCGTTATCAAAATGTTAAAATGTCTTAGGGCGATGTCTCTTTCAAAACTTTCAAGATTTTTTTTATGTTCGCAGATGCAGGAACGAACTCAGCTAATCTTGTTTCTTCTGCTCACTGGTGGGAACTGCGCAGGCTATCTCTTCAGTCATTTCACATTCTCTGGAGTGTTTTGCATATATATTTTTTTGAAATTCGTTGTGCTTCGGGAAACTGTACAATTGTATCATGTGCCTCTCTGATATGTCTCTTGATCCATGTCGTGTTCCCTTCGCGACCTTGCGATGTTGTAGCTTCCATGGTCTTTGTCGCTAGTTGTTGTCTCAACTCCCTGTTTTCCTGGTACATTTCGGCGATGGCTAGCTTCATCTGTTTCAGCTACTAAGATTTTTATTGATCATTTGTACCCACGAAAACCATACTTTTTATTCTCCCACTTTCTCAATTGGTACCTTCCAAAGGCTCTAGGAAGATAACACGCATAATTAATTTTTTAGCGAAAGATCATGTGCACAACTCGCCTGAGATTTGGGTTTACCCAGCTTCCTTATTCTTCCTTGGTTTTCCCCTTCTCCGAGGTATCCACTATTGGGGAGACAAGGCTTCTACTTTCCTTCCTTCATGCGTAGTTCCTTCCATTCCAGATTCCGTACGGAGTGATGCCGTCGTTCCCGCGGGTGAAGGGAAAATCCTCCTTTTATCCTTGGGGATGCCTGTTGTGAGTGATAACGAATCCCAATCACTTTGGTGCCCAGATCTGTGGATTATGCCACTTTGCACACCCTTCTTTATGTTTTGAGAGGTTTCCATGGCATGACCAACGTTTATTTTATGCATAGTGGATCTGGTGAATTCCCAAGATAGAGAATTTGATCGACTTGGGCCTACGAGAAAACTTATAGCCAGAGTATGAATCTAATTTTGCGAGTAGAAAGGGTGCAAAAAATATGGAATTTATAACAAATCGTGTGGAAAGAGGGATCATGCCAACAAACAGTGAATTGATGGCGGCTGGATGTTTTGAATCGAATTGCAAACTTTTCATGGCACATCCCCACATGTTAAGTACAAGCGATAAGGGTTGCAGGGCATACGTGATACGAACGCCGTGATTTTTCATTCCTTCAGCCTTTCTAATGAGATGATAATATTCTTTGCACTGGCCAACGTAACTTCCATTAACTGCTTAACTCGACCTGTGGCACATAGAGGATTTTAATAGGACCCGAATCTCTGGGAGAAACCTACCCGTACCATTGGCGCATGTTTCGACTCTGACATCCCTTCCCATTTCCAAGGGCCAACCCACCACTTGCTGACTTCGACCCCTTCATTGCTATGTACCTGACTTCACACGTCTTTACACATGGGCCATAACTCGACTAAAAACCAACTATAATTGAAAGAAAAATGGCGGCGCTAACACACACTCCCTCTCGCTAATAAAACATCACCAACATGGATCTTTTTCATGAAATACAATTTAAAGTTTCTACAATTTGCAACAAGTAGAGATCCATCTTAACTTTAAATCTATCAAGAACTAAGAAAGATAAAAAAAAAATTAAGATGTGAATCGCTCGATGCTTAAAACATCCTAAATTAAGATGGATTTTCATTGGTGTTATTACACACACACACACACACACACACACACACACACACACACACACACACACAGATTTCCTTGGTATATATTTTGGGCTTCATATATGTCTTCTAGCAAAACTTGATTTAAGTTTCTCTCTTTTTTTCCAATGGTTGATATAATTTTATTACCATATTGTTATCTTTATATATCTATAAATTTGTATAAAATATTATATCTAGTAAACATATGGATGGATGGAAAAATAGGATATATGTTACAGTATCTTCAATATTGGGCTATAGAATGTATCATGCTTCTTTCGGTGCAATTAATCACTGACATAAATGAAAGAATGACTTAGTTTTATGTGCAATTCTGAGTGGAAATATTACCTATTTATAGTAATCAATATAAGAAAAGAATGTAAATTGGGTTTGTCCCGAGTGTCCTATGTTGAGGGGTGTTTTCCCCCCACCTAGGTTCAATTCTCGCAAGTGACATGTTTGGCTCTTAAATGAACACACTATCGAAAAAAGCCTCATCTTTTTAGAAGCTTTAATTTTTTCTTTTCTCACAAACAAAAACCAAGACCAATTCCAAATATAGCATTCAAGTGCACTCTATCAATGTTGAGTTGTGTGCAATATTGTAGTTGACAACTCATGACATTTACCCTATTTATAATCGATTTCAATATTGTAGGATTTTCTCGTAATGCCAATTAAATCACGAAAAATCCATGATACTAAAACAAACAAGGCATTATGCAACTATGTTAAGATAGATATTGATGCACTTCAACAAGCTTCATTTGTCATTGAAAATACAAACACAAGTAAATTCTATAGAAAATAGTATCCTTGTTGTTCGAAAGTGCACACACAACAATTAAGCCAATGACAAATATGTTCTTGGGCTGGATTTGTACACTCCTTTATAACAGAGCTGATATCCATCTATAAAACAAGCCACTAATATTTCCATTCACATGCATACAATTAAGCAATGTGAAAACATCTCACACTATCATGTCATTATGAGGCGTAGATTGGGAGTGTACTAGTGAAACTTCTAGAGAAAAATAGAGAAATGATTGTGGGTGCCACCATGCCTTGGATAAAGAGAATGCAACATAGAGTTGAGTTGTTACATGTGATTTCTATAATGCACAAACAGATGTGTATTAACCCACCAATTAGAGAATTATCAATTTAGTGCTAGAACATTCCACAATGTGCTCACAACAATTAATGAATCAAAGAAAATTAAATGATGGTTGTATAAAATTGTTAACCCAACAAAAAAATGCAAATGCACACCATCATCAATTATAGAGGGATCACA
>ML782581.1:243429-254545 GCA_009831015.1 Picea engelmannii
TACCAAGAGGATTCATTTCCTCTTCTTGAGGCCTTTTTCCCTTTAAAATTCAAGTTGATTGTTGGCTTCACACTTTTCCAACAAATTATTTTTTACAAAGTTTAAAATGAGGTTTTAATTTGGATCACACCTTCCCTTCATAAGATTTTGGTCCCAAAAAGCTTCAACTTGAAGATGGATAATATTATTCCAACACACTTAATTCTTGGTAGCCTTGCAACAATTCTACCCAGGCTTAAAGACATGTCTTCCATGGTAGATTTCTTCGAGCATTTTCCACTCCATGGTTTGCAAGTGCAAAAATCTACTCTTTCCACTTGACCTTGAATCTCAAATCTTCTCTTGGATGTATAGTTTCTAGGATGCAGTTGTAGATGAAGCCCCCAACACTTATCTTTTCAATGTCTAGTTAACTTGCAATGATGACCAACATTTCTATGGTTTCATATGATTCTTGGCATTCTCTTCGTGTTTGTTATCGCAAGGTCTATAGGTTTGGAAAATCCTGACCCAAGCCACAAGATGGTGAAAACTAGGAGAATACCTATCCACTCTCACCTCAGATAGGTATTCTCATCACTTTAGAGGTGAATTTATCACCTCAAGGGGTGAATCCTAGATGAACCTAGGGGGAAATGAGACGGAAAATGAGTGAGTGGAGATGAGGCCCCTATAGTTCAAGATACTATATGGAAATGGTGGCTTGATAATGAGTCTTGAAGGTTGCTTGAGGTTGCCAAGTCTTTGAGTACCCGTAGAAGATGTTTGTACCTACCCGAGACACAAAGAAAGACAAGTATACAAGCCTGCAAACAAGTGGATCAACAAGTTAAGCTTGTTGTCCCTAATTACAGAAATCAACAAAGATATATATCAGCAAGTAAATAGTTGTTAGAGATTCTAAACAAATGCTAAAAGTCTAACAAATGATGCAAGAGGTAAGATAGTTAAACACTAGTATAACTCTAGTAATAAAACATTAAACTTTTGCAACAAATTAAGGTTGTTATAGACAAGTATTGCAGAGATATAATTGCATCCTTATGTATGTAGCAAACAAGTTGTTACAATAGAAAAAAATGCCACCAAAACTTGCAAGGAATCCACCCAAAAGATGTGCTAGGACTGGTAGGTTATGATGACAAACTCTTAGCAAATTCTGGCAATTGCTAAGAGAGAAAAACAAAAAGTTATGATGAGTTTTATGCAGGCCTAATGGCTGTATATTAAATTTATAACAACAATAATAATTTCTTGTCCAAATGAGACGCCTTAGTGGCCTAGAGACATGTATAACATATAGTTTAATTTCCACTTAAGACAGCTTCAATATCTCAACTTTTCATGATTACCAATGCAATAATTTATTTATCCAATGCATCAAGACACATTCTTTTCTATTGGAAAAATGGAT
This sequence comes from Picea engelmannii, assembly GCA_009831015.1. Lineage (NCBI taxonomy): Eukaryota > Viridiplantae > Streptophyta > Pinopsida > Pinales > Pinaceae > Picea > Picea engelmannii. Next base: position 244,844 of record ML782581.1, read on the forward strand.
TCTCTTGATTAAATAAGTTGGATGAGTTACTTCCTTGGGTTTGTAAGCCCTTTTACTCCCCAAGGAAAACCCTAACCAACAAGGAAAACCTAGGAGGGTGTAAGCCCTTTTACTCCTCCTAGTATCCTTTGCACAATATATTATTCCAAACAGTTATAATGGAATTGGAGGGTGTTGTATGCCCTTATACTCCCCAATATATCATCACATTAAACTTACAACCAATAAAAGAGAGCAATGAACATGAAATCCTTACCTAGTTGAAGCATTAACAAGATGAAGCAACAATTCACCAAGGGAAATCCACCACAAATCAAGAACAAACCTCCAAGAGAGCTAGTGTATCATCCATCCATCCAATAGAATAATCCAAACCATCACAATATAATGTAACCAAGAGAGATAGAGAATATTTCCCAACCAGGGCACAAATTTCAGCCAATGTAGTCTTCTCACAATGGGAGAGCTATGATAAAATGAGATAGAAATGATATATATTTATAAAAAAACCTCTAACAAGAGTTTGTATACTTATTTTAGGGTAAACAACAAAGTAAGGGGACAACAACTCTTACTTTTCCCCTTTACATTAGAAAATTCAATTTAAATTTTAAAAATTGCATAATAAAAACCCTAAGGTGACGCCATCCCTCTAAGGGTGACATCTTGACCCCTTGAACAAGTCGTTGCAGTAGAAGGTTGAGGTTGTTGGGGATTCTATAGCCTCCCTCATATGAGCTATAGCCTCCTCAAGTCCTCCCCCATGAAATCATTCCACGTGCCAATGAGTAGCAACTCTACCACCACAACCTCAACCCTAGGTGATGTCAAGCCCTCTTTGTATGTGTTTTGGTCCCAAGAGTAATTTTTTGTGCTAGTAAGAGGCTAGGTTAGGTATTCCATGTTGTCATATCATACCTCCAAAGTAAATCATCATCATATGGAATGTGGTCCCTAGTATCCAACCTATGGGATTCAAGCCCCAAGGAATCCCAAGCTAGGATTGTTCTTCCAAATTTGTCCACCAACTAGGTCCTGCAAAGACAATGAATATGCCCTCCAAGGATCTCAAGTAAATTTCATCATGATGAGTAAATCAAATCAATAAAAGAACCATCCAATAATTTACATCCAAACTACCTTGCCAAAATAAACAAGTGTTGAAAGACCCTATGCAATTTTCCAAGTTTAGGTATGGGAGGGTTGACAAAGCGACCTATTGGGTGAACCGTACCTCAAGTTTAGGAGTGTTTCCCGAAGGGATCTTTCTCTAAGTAATGTGGATGAAGTGAAATGGATGGGGGAAAGAACATTTGGGCATGGGGCTCATGACATACAAGGGATTGTAGTGTCTCATTTATGGGTTCCTTTGTAGAGGGTGTTTTGCACCTTCATTTTCAATGCAACCATTTTCCAAGCCCATTTATTACATTTTGTTCTTTTAATATGCTTCCAGGTTGAAGCCAAGGTGGGGCTTCTGCCTAATCATGAAAAATAGTGCCCACCTTGACTCTATCCTAGTCATATCATGCTTCCACAAGTTGAAAACATGTGTGGGGATTCTACCTAAGCATGAAAAACAGTGCCCACACATGCTCCACCTTGGTTGGAATTTCTATTAGTTATTTTCACGGGTCCCATCATTTTATTATGAGAGACATTTCATTGTCCTAAGGATCCCTAGGAAAGCATCTAGAAGGTTCATGATTGACTTTTATCTTTTGTTAGCTACAAGCGTCTAGGCTTTCATCCCCTTCTTCCCATGAAATGAGGGACAACCCCTTCTTGGGTGAGTACACCCAAAAATCCCAAAAGTTAAGGAGATGAGGGGATGAAGAGTGGAAAGTGACAAGTATGGTTAGGAATGGCATGATGACTCATCAAGAGAACCTCCCAATAGAAAAAATATCCCCAAGGGTGACCCACTTACTAGGGCGCAATGTCAACCACCAAAGTGAAGTAGGGAAAAGAGCATAATGTCCAAGAAGACATGACATAAATCAAAAGTAGTTATAGATGCAAAAAACTCAAATTCCTCAAATATTGAAATGACACTTACCATCATACCTGACTTGTACCTCATGGAGCAAGACCCAATGTCTTCTGAAAGCCAACTGATTTGGTGGATGTTGTCACGATGATCCTAGAACTGTGGTGGTGAAGTGGGTCTATTTATGTGCAAGTGGACACTACTGGTCAATTTGTCTCTCGATACTCTATGTTTGCAACCTGAGGGCCTTGAGACATCACATCCTTAGTTATCCCTAAAGTTGGGGGTAACATCTGGCACCTACTTTGGGACATGTACTCATCGTAGAGTGCACGAGAACTGCAACATCTCCTGGTGGATCTGTGCCTACACTAAAACATAAAACTATAAAATCGAGGGTGGTTCTATCACCCTTCATCCATATATATCAAATACAAAAATGAAAACTAATCTAGAAAGGAAATTTTCATTTTTTCAAAAATTTCTAAACTAGACATGCAATATGATGAAAGAAATGTGCAAGTAGAGAAAAATGAAATATGAAATGCAACTAAGCTACCATGAGAAATCAATATGCAAATGCAAGAAATCAATATGAACTATGTACTTTTCTAGGTCCCTGGGGCCCTGAATATCAGGTGATAGGTGATGTCAGGTGAAGTCATATAACCAGTGCAACCATTTGTTAATCATTTCATCAAGGTATCTCCCCATGTGCTTAATCATGTAATACGACAAGGACAATTTGAGCACATAATTATGAGCATAAATATACATATAATCGATCATGAAATGAAACCAATGAAGATGGGTGGGAGGGAGGAAATTGTGTTGAAAAGAGTAGCCACAATTCTGATCATCTCATAAATCTTGCCCGAAAGGATAGACACAAGATTGATAAATCCATCTCTGAAGAGGGATACCATATGTAGAACATGGATTATCTTCATCCCCATTAGCATGATCGCTTCTTCCTCAATACCGAGGAGACATGAGAGATCCCAAGAAATCTCGATGATTCCTTAGATATGAAGAAAAGAGGTAAGGGATTGTATCATGTCTATAGAAAGAAAGACATTGCCTCTTCATCCAAAAATCATTGTAAAAAGCTTCAAGATGAAAATGATTTCTCTTTTAAGGGTGATATTTTGACTTCTCTTGGCTAGACATGACCTAATATCCATCAAGAACTCAGCATGAAGGTGGTTGGAAATCTTCATGTGTATTCCACGATGAATCATCCTGGAAAAAATTTGTGATCATATCATAACTAGGATACCAAGCATTTGAATCATATGTGCATGAAAACCCATCCTCTGAAAATGAAAACTCAACCCCTTTTTTTGAGAACTACCTTCTACATTGTAAATGGGATCTTAATCAAAAGTGAAACAAACCACATCCCATCTACACCTCCCAACATGTATGAAATAATTAATGTGTTGATCAACCACATTAGAGGGGTCCTCTATGATATCATCTATATCATTGAATACAATTATTTTTTTTATCTTGATGTGCAGGAGGAGAGAAAGGATGAATAACTTCACCTTCATCAAGTGAGAAAATGGACACCGATGTCTCATCAAGGTCTTCATCATCGATATCTTCTTGAAAACTTTATTCATGGATATGTTCTTCAAGCACTTCTTCTATAGGTGGTGGGTGATACTCTTCTTTAAATTCACACTCTTCAACTATTGTCTCATCATCCACTGAAAAACCTTCTCTATAAAGGGAATATTTGAGCTCTTAGAAGGTAGTCTGCAAATCCTAAGTAGCTGGCCCCCAATACCTGAGAAATTATTCAACAAGATTTGTAGAAGAACAGATACTTTTCATATCATAGGAGTTTGCAAGACACTTCCTTTGACTTGAATCTAGAGAAGATACACAGATTTTCATTAGTACATCCTCATGTATTACATTTATACTTGAAGCATACCTCATATAGTTCACAACATGGGTGACTGTTAGAGTTGGGTCACCATCAAATTTGGGGCAATTTTCCCTCCAGCTTGTAGGGAAAAGGTTCAAGTATCTAGGGATATTTTGAACATCGAGAGAAGGGTATACCTTGTGGAAGTCCCATGGTAAATCCCATTATTCTATGGTTCCATTATCTGGGATATCCCTGCAATGGAGTCACCAGATGAACTTAATGCTCATCAAAAATGGAGGGAAGGGAAAGGGAACTTTCCACAAGTGGATTCGCTGGAAGAGATTCATGAAGATCTTATCAAAGGTGGAAGGGAACGTCCTTCTAGTGGAGTTTCCAGGAAATCTATGGGTAAAGGCTTTGGGATGGTAGCTTTCCAAAGTGTCATTAGGGAATGAAAGGGGATTAAAAATCCTCCCTCACAACGATGCCAAAATATTATCGCACATGTTGCAGATTGGGAAAATCCCGACCCAAACCATAAGATGGTGACAACTAGGAGAATACCTACCCACTCTCACCTCAGATAGGTATTCCTATCACTTTAGAGGTGAAGTGATCACCTCAAGGGGGGAATCCTGGATAAACTTCGGGGGAAATGGGATGGAAAATGAGTGAGTGGAGATGAGGCCCCTATAGGTCAAGATACTAGATGCAAATGGTGGCTTAATAAAGAGTCTTGAAGGTTTCTTGAGGATGCCAAGTCTTGGAGTACCTGTAGAAGACATCTGTACCTGCCTGAGACATGAAGAAAAACAAGTATACAAGCCTGAAAACAAGTGGATCAGAGAGTTAAGCTTCATGTCCTTAACTACAGTAGTAAAAAATTATATATATCAACAAGTAAATATTTTTTATAGCTACTAAACAAATGCTAAAATTCTAACAAATGATGCAAGAGGTAAGATAGCTAAACACTAGTATAACTCTAGTAATAAAGCATTAAAATTTAGCAACAAATGAAGGTTGTTATAGATAAGTATTGCAGAAATATAATTGCAGCCTTATGGCTATAGCAAACAAGTTGTTGCAACAAATAATTTTTCCACCAAAACTTGCAAAGAATCCTCCCAAAAGATGTGTTAGGACTAGTAGATTATGCTCACAAACTCTTAACAAATTTTGACAGTTGATAAGAGGGCAAAACAAAACGTTATGATGATTTTTCTGCAGCACTAATGGCTATAGATTAAATTTATAATAGAAGTAAGACTTTCTTGGCCAAATGAGACGCCTTAGTGGCCTAGTTACATGTATAGAATATAGTTTAATTTCCACTTAAGACAACTTCAATATCTAATCTTTTCATGATTACCAATGCAATAATTTATTTCTCCAATGCACGAAGACAAGTGACTTTCTATTGGAAAAATGGAGTCTCTTGATTAAATAAGTTGGATGAGTTACTTCCTTGGGGTTGTAAACCCTTTTACACCCCAAAGCAAACCCTAACCAACAAGGAAAACCTAGGAGGGTGTAATCCATTTCACAACTCCTAGTATCCTTCGCACAATAGATTATTCCAAATAATTATAATGGACTTGGAGGGGGTTGTATGCCCTTATACTCCCCAAGAGATCATCACATTAAACTTACAACCAAGAAAAGAGAGAAATGAACATGAAATCCTTACCTAGTTTAAGCATTAACAAGATGAAACCCTAATTCACCAAGGGAAATCCACCATAAAGAAAGAACAAACCTCCAAGAGAGATAGTGTATCATCCATCCATCCAATAGCATAAGTCAAACCATCACAAGATAATGTAACTAGGAGAGATAGAGAAGATTTATCAAATAGGGCACAAATTTCAACCAATGTATTCTTATCACAATGGGAGAGATATGATAAAATGATATAGAAATGATCTCTATTTATACAAAAACTTCTAACAAGAGTTTGTCCACTTAGTTTAGGGTAAACCACAAATAAAGGGGAAAACAACCCTTACTTTTCCCCTTTACATTATAAAATTCAATTTAACTTTTAAAAATTGCACAATAGAAACCCTAAGGTGATGTCATCCCTCTAAGGGTGACATCTTGATCCCTCAAGTAAGTTATTGGAGTATAAGGTTGAGGTCAGTAGGGCTTCTAGAGACTCCCTCTTATTCACTATATCCTCCTCAAGTCCTCTCCCACCAAATCGTGCAAAGTGTCAATGAGTAAGTCGTTGGGCTAGTAAGAGGTTGGGTTAGGTCTTCCATGGTGTCATCTCAGGCCTCCAAAGGTGATCATCATCATTCAACATGTGGTTCCTGGTATCGAACTTGTGGGATTCAAGCCCCAAGGAAGCCCAAGCTAGGCTTGTTCTTCCAAATCTATCCACCAACTAGGTCTTACAAAGACAATGAATACACCCTCCAAGGATCTCAAGTCAAAAGCATCATGATGAGTAAATCAAATCAATAAAAGAACCATCCAAGAATGTACATCCAAACTACCTTGTCAAAATAAACAAGTGTTTAAATACCCTATGTAATTTTCCAAGTTTAGGTATGGGAGGGTTGACAAAATGACCTATTGGGTGAATCGTACCTCACGTCTAGGAGTGTTTTCCAAAGGGATCTTTCTCTAAGTCATCTGGATGAAGTGACATGGATGGGGGAAATAACTTTTGGGCATGGAGTTCATGACATACAAGGGATTGTAGTGTCTCATTTATGGGTGCCTTTGTAGAGGGTGTGTTGCACCTTCATTTTCAATGCAACCTTTTTCCAAGCCCATTTATTACCCTTTATTATTTTAAGATGCTTCTAAGTTGAATCCAAGGTAGGGATTCTACCTAAGAATGAAAAACAATGCTCACCCTTACTCTACCCTAGTCACATCATGCTTCCCCAAGTTGAAAGAATGTGTGTGGTGTCTACCTAAGCATGAAAAACAATGTCCACACATGCTCCACCTTGGATGACATTACTATTAGTTATTTTTCACAAGTCCCATCAGTTTCTTATGAGAGACATGTCATGTTCCTCGAGATCCTTGGGCAAGCATCTATAAGGTTCATGATTGGATTTTATCTTTTTCCATCTACAAGCCTCTAGGCCTTCAACCCCTTCTTAACATCAAATGAGGGTGTAACACCCTATTTCCCCCAACTTGTAAATATAACTGGACTGTCCAAGAACTATGGCAAACTCATACATGTGAATATGTGATGTAAATGGACCTTGAGGAAGAGGTCAATGAATGTGAATAACATTTTGAATTTATTGCAGAACTGCTGATGAGGGGATGTGCAGAAAAAGAGAACACGATGGTGGTGGAAGGCACCTGAAAAGGGTGGCATTAACTTCCACCGAGAATTAAATACCGTATTTGGACTCCACTGGCCCGGAGAACCAAAAGCGGCTCGCTGGCCCTGAAATTCAATGCCTCGTAGGCTGGTAGGTGGATGGCTTGATGAGGAATGGGATGGTGAACCACCCATTCGTAGAGCCATCAGGCCTGATCAGTGCGAGGGAAATCGTGCCACACACAACCTTGCTAGAGGATAAGGCGTATGGAAGAGATGATTGAAAGGGAAGATGCGAGGGGAACTCTGGCAGTTTTTTACATAGAGTGAGTGATCGCAGAGAGGGATGATTGCAACCTTCACTCCTGGGCACTGGCAGACAGAGAGATGCAGTCTCAGAGCATCGTGGTCTCAGCTCGGGGGTGGCTAGTGGTAAATCCATTGGGAGTCGCTACGCCTACGGTTGGGTGGAAACGAGCACCCCTCTTAGTAGTGATGCCCACTTTTGGTGTTGTTTCTGATAAGTGTTTTATATATATATTGCATCTTGAAATTCATAGACTGGTATATGTATATATATGCTCATCAAACTATGAAATTATGAATGATTTCAGTGTTAAAATGTCGATGTAGTGTTTGATAAGAATGAATAGATATTTTCTTATAATAGAAGAAACCATGCATGATTTATGTCGATAAATGGATTTGATTATGCATGAGCTGAACCAAGTCAGACTTCCAGTCCATCCTCGAGAGTTGGTTTCCCTTTGTCTGTTTCTAGGAATGCCTTGGATTAGACCTCTTCACAGAGATTCCCTTCTTAGAAAGGCTTACCAAGAATCTGGAAAAAGGGCTTGAATGTACAAGTCTTAGCGACCCTGCATGAAGAGGAATGACCCTCTTAAAAATCCTAAAGTAGCAGCGTAGGGATAAGTATTGATCAATGGATGAAATCCTATCGGGGAACCTGCGGTCAGTCACGATCGTTAAATCGAAGAAATGAACGAGGGCGTTAATTTCCTTAACCGATTTTCCTCTATCTTCATGGATAGCGAAGAAATACGAATCATAGACCCCCAGGCTCCATGAGAACATCTGGATAGTTGGTTTTTTTCCATGTCCAAAGAACTGTAGGAAAAGGTGCAGCATCGGGATCGATCTGAACCATTAGATCTTAGTAAGGAAACCCGACAGTCTCTAGATCTATAGGGAGATAGACGAGGGTTAAGCCTCGTGAAGAGGGGCAAAAGGATCAGAGCCGTCCATCCAAGGAGGACAGGTGGCAGAGATCTAGAGATCTCGTGAGTTCAGAGGTTCGCAGGGTAGGAGTCCAAAGGTTGGATGCTCCAAGTTGTGATTTGATGAAGCCATGAGAGGATCAGAGCCGTCCATCTAAGGAGGATAGGTGGCAGAGATCAAGGGAACTCGTGAACTTGGAGGTTCGCAGGGTAAGGGTATAAGCATTTGGTGCTCCAAGTCGTGAGATGCGAGGAGAGAGAACGAAGGGTAGTTGTTGTATCTGGGTCGCAGGAGAACCGTCAGATCTACACGTAGGATCGTGTATCAGGGTTTTGTAGGTTGAAGCCCTTGATCTTGGCAATAGAAGCTGTGAAGTCACGAAGCACGATATTCTAACGAGATCAGAACCACCCATTATTTGGGACGCATGTCAGGAGATCCCGAGGAGTCGGGGATCGGAGAATCAAAGTTTTCGAAGGTGTGAAACTCTTAAATGTTGGAATCACGATCCACGATATCCTGACAAGATCAGGATCACCCGTTGGCAGAGGAAACGTGGCAGAGATCAAGCGCCATCGACGTTTGGCACATCGGGAAATCGACATTTCCAAGGACAAGAGGACGGGGAAGTCCCAGGTGAAAACCCTAACATAATCCGAGCCATCCATTCAGAGGGACAGGGGTCGAAGATATGACGAGAGTTAGAAAATCGGGGAATCGACATTCCTAAGGTTGAAGGAACCAGGACATAGAAAGTCCCGAAACCTCGAGAGTTAATCGGGACCGCCCATTTGAGAAGGACGTGTGGCAATCACCGACGCCCTTGGGAAAAACCCTGATGAAAGGATATGACTGCGGTCATATAGAGGGAGGTCATATGGACCAAAAGGTCTAGTCCAGGGGACTAGCAGAAGCTGACGTCATATCGGGATATCGGGGATTATGAGGACCAAATGTTTACATATTTCAATGTTGTGATATTCGAAACCCCGATGGACGGGAGAGATTCTTTCGGAGGATCTCCGAGTCTGTCCTGACCATTAGATGTGGAAACAAGACGTCAACTTAAGCCAAGATGTGAATATGATTTAGGATAAGTGGCAAGCAGATTTGGACGGCCAGAGTCCATGTGTCCGGATCTACGACTGAGGTTCCATTCCGGAGCCCCCTTACTGTTCTTCCTTTAGCGGTAAGGGGGGGGGGGGGTTCGGAATTGGACGCGCAACTCTCGAATGGTCGAGATTTACTCATCGCGATCAATGGCTTCCAGGTGGATTCTGGACCCCCCTTGCCATT
>ML782581.1:266241-327506 GCA_009831015.1 Picea engelmannii
TAGTTGAATATAATAAAAAACTAACATAAAGTGACATTTTAGTCCTTAAGGAATTCATTTTAGAAAACAAGTTCTTGATTCACCATGTTGTAGAACATTTCTCTATTTAACCTTGAAGTGAATTCAGATTTAGTAGATTGGAACCGATAATCATGATGGACTTGGTGATTTCACATTATATTCATTGGAATCTGTCATTATTAAAATGCTTTAAGATTACATTGAATTATCCATTTTTAAATGCCATTTTATTCACATCTAAATGTAAATGTATCCATGTCTTAACATTTCTTTAATTATATACATGTCAAAACTAGAGCTTATACCCATGCGGGGTCTGCTTCACAAGTGGAGGTCAAGAAAATGACATTTTCTTGTAGAAGAAAAAACAGAATTAGTATGAAATTATGGAAAAAATAATGAGGATGATGTTCAATATAACTCATCAATCAGCCTTATCACAATGCTCAAATGAGTATTTGAACATTAAGGTTTATTGGCTTGTTCATTCAATGTGAACTAGGGTTTGAAGAGCATTAGGGTTTTGTTGGTTTGTTCATTCAAGACAAGTTAGGTCTGTTTGTTGGTTTTCTCTATTTTGTCCCCTCCTCTTGTGGATCTCAATAGTTGAATGGGTAAAAATTCTAGTGTTGATGCTCTTGCTAGAGAAATGGCCTCCACCATGATGATTACAACCACAAGGAATACACCAAACTAGGATTATATGCAATGCATTTGGAAATATTTGCAAACATTTAGCAAATGCTTATTATTTGAAAAGACACCAATCTATGAAGTAGTCATGGATGAATTTACACTAGATTCCTATAATGCAAAAGGGGATTTGTTTGATCTTTTAAGTTAATTCATCCTAGCTTGTCATTGTCGGTATCAACCATGGCCTATGGGAACATAATACTATAATGATTTCAAACATGCTTTTGAATGTTGAAAGCAAAAGTACATTTGTTATTGGTAGATTTATCAAGTCCACCAATGAAATTCATACTTGCCTCCTTGACACCTATTTTCTAGACAAAAATTGAAAGAGAATGCTTGGAAAATAAAAGATTGTGTCTAAGCAGATCATAGGCACCCCATGGAATCATCTCAACCTAATTGTTTGATCTAAAGGAATTCATCCTTTAGATACAACTCAATCATCCAATACTATCAAACCCATCCTGATCAATGAGAATGGAATCATTAGTTTAGATTTTAAAGATTATGAGATTATGATGATTGAATTTCAACACAAAGAACATCCACCCTAATTCACTTGCTAGGAAGTTGATTGTATATGTTTCAATGATGATGTTTACAAAGAAAATACAATTTACCTTTTATAAAGATGCATCATCTCTCAGTAGACACTGCCCACACTTGTAGGACCCTTAAAGAAATGATTTAGTTGATTTTGTTTTTTGTGAGATGCATTACTTACATGCAATAAAATATGTTTTGGAAAGATTATGGTTGGTGTGTACCTATTATATCAAAATGCTGAAATCTCATTTTCACAAAATGTATTGGTAAGATCATTAAAAGTTATAAGTTCATGAATCGATTTAGTTTGACGTATTTTTAACCCAAAATATAGTAGTGTCGATAAGGATATGGTATATTTGATTGGGATATTGTAACATCCCCCAACCTAGTTGAGGAAGATCATGGTGCGAAAAACTTGTAAATTAAATTTTTTTGCTATCTAATTAAATTCATGTAGCTTCCAACCACAAATTACAACCATATTTAACCATTAACTATTACCATTATTTATATGCACCTAAAACATGTTGAAATAGACATGAAATGAAACTAATAAACTAGATCCCAACAACATATAAATCATTCTCAGTTACAAAGTTAATACACAACATATAAACTCATAATGAAAACATAAACAAGATAAAATGCTTATCTTATAAATAGTTGTGTAGCCAACTACTTGGGACGAACGTTCCACCCAACCATAGACTTGTTATTCCAAATATCAATAGAAATTCACCCCTGAGAAGGGTGGTCTCTCACTTTCGTCTCATAGCTCAGAAATCCCACAATCCATTGGTATTCTCCTTCATCTATCCTAATTTTCCACCAAATCTCTTCCTCTCATCTTTCCCAACCCAAGAAATGTACCCCTTCACTGATCTTAGTCCCTTGGGAACCCCATTCATTTATCAGGGTCTCTCTAGCATAGGTAACCAAGAATATCTCTCCTTGGAACTCAAGGGAACTTATTTCTAGGAAAAACTACCAACAAACAACAACACACACTTATTGTTATAGTGCAACTCACACATGAGTTCATTTTTCAGACCTAACAACCTGGCCCTTAAATATTCATCCCCAAAACACTCCATATATGCTCCATCATGCTCTAGAATTCTCCCACCATGGATGTTCCAGCTTCCCAACTCTCCTTTCTGCTCTCTCGTTTATGCTCTCTCATTTATGCTCTCTCCTTGCTGCTCATTCCAAAACATTGATTGTCCAAATTCATTGTAACATCCTATTGAGGGGTCTTAAATCCCTTTAACTCAACAACAGGAACCAAACCCGCCACCAAGTCCCAATTAGACTCTACATCATTTAAGGGTGGAATGGTTCTCCAGATCTTGCGATTTGACCAATTAATTGATCGGCTTTACTTTTTCTTGTGAAGGCTTCTCCTTCAGTTCAGACGTTCTCTTTTTGTATTTTCTCTTAGGTGGGACCGATATAAGATAAAAGTCGGTAAAAACCAACTAGGTAACAAAGTGGGAACAATATTAACTATTGGAGAAGAGGCTAAGATTGGGATAACCCTTTCACTCTAGCATGCAGACAATGATTCTCTACCACAGGCCTAGTACTAATACTTTAATCGCGTTGGTATTCCAATTATTGACTGAGATACAATTTATCAAAAGAAAGCATGCATGCGATAAAGGATGGCAAGAAAAATAATTCCCTTAACTCTAATCATCAATCACATAATAGCACAATGATTGATTTTTCATCGTTAAAGACAAGAATTGTAAAACATTGAATCAGATAACTTATCAATAGATTTAGAAGCTCTTACTCATTACAACATCCTTTCATGAGATGAAATCGGAAATAATTATTCTCCACATCCAATCATGCACACTTTTGATGAAAAAAACAAACTTGTCTCTGGTCCTAAGCATGACTTCTCAATTAAGGAAGCTCCGAAATAGTTCTTTACAAAATCCAAAAATGAGGGTCTTTGCAAAAACCATCGACCCTTGTTAACAGGTCAATCCTCTTATTTATAACATACTATTAACTAAAAATAACTATTAAAGTGTAGCTAAGTAAAGCAAAAATCACCACATGGCGCTTTCTTCTATTAGTCTTCAAAGAGTCATCAAAAGATCTCACTTGAGAGGATGACTCCTCTCATACTCTGACCACTTGATGAAGAGATCCTCGCATGTGTTAGCATATGAGAATCTATGTTGTTCCATTGGGGCCAAAAAGATCTCTCTTATCTCTATTGCCCGTGCTCGATACTTGACTATTCTGGCACTTAACTGCTGTAACATGGCTCAAGCTTTGATCGGGTGCTCCATGAATTGTCGCACTTGTCTGGCTCCATGTATGCCACCTTTGATATTTCTGTAGCCCAGATTGAGTCTTGTTTGGCATGTGACTTGACTATGTCATGCAAGTCGACAAAGTCATTGTGTGTGCCGAATTCAGGGAGGCGAATGTCTCTCATTGCTTGGTTGATATTGGTCCAAATTTTCTCGCACTTGACCCATTTCTCTTGAATTTCTTGATGATGTTCCTGAGCCATTCTTACCCAATATTCAATCGATTTCCTTATGCGGTCGATGCTTCTTTCGTTTAGAACCTGGATGTCGTGCTCTTTGGCGTCTCGACCTTTTTGTACTGCGCTGATATAGTCGATCCTTTCCACGGCTTGGTGTGCTTTTGCGTACTAGCTCTCCATATCCTTTCATGTCACTAGTGCCATGAGGGTGTCTTCTTGAAGCTTGACTATCCTTGCAATGAATAGGTGCTGATCATTGGTAAATTTTCTATAGGCCTCCTTGAATTCTCTCCTCAGGAACACCACAGCATGTGTGGTGTCTTGGTAATACTTCACCATATGGCGCATATGTTCCAATTCCTTTAGAGAAGAGGCCAGCTCCTCTTCATCCCTTTTAGCTCTATCCAGGGTGGCAAATGTGATTTCCATCCCTGCACCGATAATTTCAAATGTTTTGGCATGCTCTATATTTATCAAATTTTCCTCCGTGGTGATGAGGATGGAGCAATATAGAGTGATCCTCCTCTTCATGGTGGTTCTATGCATGATAGATTTTCTTTTCTGGTCGTAAGAGATGACATGTATGTCAACAACTTCATCCACGGATTCAGGGTTTTACTGATCTCCCCAAGTGAGCGTATTTTCCAGACTCACAATGGTATATATTTGTTAAAGACCGAGTTCTTGAACATCCTCCCTATGTTCCAAAAAGTCTGGTTTCTATTTTTTGCTCATAGGGAAGTTGAGTACCGATTGAAATTGAGGCATCGGGGGTAGGCTCGGTACTTACTTGATCATCGGTCATTGAGACGCTGATTTCATGATGTGGAGCTTCTTCCTTTTGTTTTCCTGACCCTGGCTCATCCTTTGGACTATCCGCTTGGGTCTCCAGTGCATCGGGAAGCTTAGTGTCCAAGACACTTTCAACTTCTTGTTCATTCTTTGGAAAGAGAACTTGAGCATCGGGAGTTGGGGAAGATTCCTTCTCTGGCTCATGTACCTCTATGATCTGTATAGGGGTCACCAAGGATACCTCCAGTTTCTCTTCATCATCATAGATGTTTATCAATTTACTGAGGGGGTTTGGTGCACTTGCTCTCCCTGATGTTCCGACTGTCTCCGACTGAGCTGAAACACCCCCCGGTGATCCGACTTGTGGCATTGTTATTTCAGGGTTGTCTAACCCGACGATTTCATCAATGTCTCTTAGTTCAGGGCTGCTTGGGCTTGTCTGGCCTCCATATGGGTTGTTGGCAGGTGACCCTATAATTCCTATGAGGTCCGAGTCATCTTGTAGCTAATCAATTATTCATTGCACCATTTCCATCATGAGCAACCCCCTCTCTTGTGCATCCTGAGTCATAGGGAAACCCTTGTTTTGCACTAGGGATACCAAGGGAACCTCTGTTGCTTCTGTTGCTATCATTTCTTCCTTGGCTATGAAGGTCCTTGAGATAATTTCTTTATGGTTGCCACTTGTTCATCTAGGCTCATGGCCCTGAACCTGGTCATTTTGGGGTCGACTATCCTTGCCACCACCTCGTCCCAGTCTTGGGAATTTTCTATGAAGACTTCATCTTCAAATTTGTCGTGGGAATATGACCAGCAGGATGACACTTGTGAAGCATGTTGTAAGACCAGGCCCTTTGGATCATGCTTGTGGAACCAACCTGTCTGGAACCTGAACTCAAGTTGGCTCATCCCTTCTTGGTTGGCTTGATATTGTCTTTAGCCAAGTAGAAACCTACATGGAAACCATAGGGAATGAACAAACCCTTCTTGTCCTTAACGAGGGTGGTTTTGTAACCTTGCAGGATGGTTTGGTAGCATATTTATCCTACTATAAGTTGGTCTAGGACATGAACTGGTAGGATGTGTAGTGCTTCGGTGGCCCCGAACACTCTGATGTAGGTGTCGCGCACGTCTAAGTACCAGTGGCCTACTTTGGAAATCATCTTCATGGCCGTAGCCAATAGTCTCAGACATTCTTTCTTAAAAATAATGAAATAAATATGTGTGATAAATTCATCGCAGATGAGGGATTAAGACTTCTTGTACATGTTCTCCCAGAGTATGTTGAAGTAAACATGGATTGAGATTTCTATGACATGCCAACTTAGATTCATGCCGACGAAAATGTTTCTGGTGCACACAACATCAAGTAAATATGAATCCATGTAGAATACTAGTGTCTCTCCTTCCTTTGGCGTTTGAGCCCATTGTATGTAGATGCTCAATTTCTTAGAAATGACGGCTCCCCAGCTGAAGCTGTTCCCAGAGATTTCCACTGTGTAAGCTAAGGGCATCCATGCCTTTGAAAATATGGAACAATCCTTCTCTCCATACAATCGACAAATAAGAGCCATCAAGTAAATGTATGTCTCCCTTAATTTGGTCGCCTGGTACCAGCCAGTGCTCTGGTTGGTGTATTTCTTGTCTTCCCTCCACCATGAATCCATCACTCGGTTAGTGTCATGGAACTTGTAGAAATTCACGATGAAATATGTATTCATCCGCTCCTCTGGGTCTCGGAGTTTGTAATATTTCTGAACCTCTACCTAAAGGAAGACCCCTACACACCCACCATTATCGTCATTGATTAAACACTTCTACATGTATGTGTGGTCGATGAGCCATTTCAGAAGTTCTATACAGGGAAATAGAGGGGTTATGCTTGCTACTATGTGCAGGTGTGACCTTTGGATATTCAAAAACACCTCGTCATCATGCACTCTCACATTTGGGTCATTGTGTGGGAGAAATTTTAGGAATTCCTCCCGACTGATCTTTTTGAAGAGTTCTCCCCAATGTGGGCATGTCATCTTGGATCCTATACTTGCCTCTATGTCTCCAAAGGCTAGAGGATGGATGAAGACCTTCTTCCTTGTTGTTGTGATGACAGGTTCCAGTCTCGGAGTGTATTCCAACTATTTTGCGACCCCTGGAGAGGAAGCTTCGCCTACCTCTTACTCCTTCAACTTCAATGCCCTCGTCGATTGTCTAGTGGTTGGATTTCTTCGAGGCATTGTTCCTACAATTGAAATAAACCTTTAGAGACTATGTGAGGAACAAAACCGGATAAAATATAGGAAATGTAACCATGTAAATTCCATAGACTTGGATACATTCCTCTAAAGCTTACTAAAACTGGTTATCTGATACTCACAGGATCTCTGCAACTCTCGAATTACTCATCTTTCTTCTTTGGATGCTTTGAGTTCCTTGTGCGTAGAATGATTTCATTTACAACAACTCAAGAGAATTTAAACCATGGAAGAACTTACAGTGTCACATCATCCATTCAATTTGGGTGATGAGTGAAATTTAAACAAATCTGCTGCCGAATCCCTGCAACTTAAATTCATCGTGGGTTGATGACGGAGGCGTGGTGGGTGATGTGGTCTATCGGGGATTTTAAATGGTTTTTGTGATTGGCACACAAGATAGAAACTAATGCAAGATTTGGTATTAATTAGCCCAATGCGAGATTTGGTATTAATTAGCCCTTTAAATGCTCAAAAATTCGATCGTACCTAACACTAAAACATCCCATCGTGTCTCTCTATGAGTGGGTGGATCGAGGATCGATGATGTGCTATGAATGTTTTTGTTGATATCCTTCAACAAAAATCCTTCAAAGTCAATTGATTTCTCCATACAATGCCATCATGGCAAAGATGACTCAGAGGTGTGACTTGGACTTAGGGAACCATGAATGAATCGGGGTAAAACTAGACCATACAGTTCTCCATTTTGGTAAAGAAACTGTTAGGGTCCTAACCTGCACATAGGTAGAACAATATATTCGGATGTAATAACGATCAATATTTATAAGGACTTGAAATAAAATAGAATAAGTCAGATGTAAGAAGACCTAATAGAAGCTTCCACTTCTAGAAGGATCTTCCTCTAGATGCTTCTTTTCATAGACATATTTAGTATAAATGGGAGTCGAGGGTATGAGAACCCTAGCTTGGATATTATTGTAATAGAGCACTTCTCAACTGGAGGTTGCCTCCTCGAAGAGGCCCGTGAACATTGATTTCAATATCAAAGTGTTATTTCTATTGTTATTCTTATATCATTTCAGTGCTATTGTGGTGATTTTTCTAAATATATTGTTGTTATTCTGCCATTACTAGCATTTTATTTCTGTTTTGCATACTTTTTATATCTGGTATATTACAAGTGGTATCAGAGCACTTTCCTTGGCATAAAGTGTGGGTTAATTTTTTTTTCAGGGTAGAGACGTATTCTGGCTTCTTTAAGCCACAGAGATCTGTCGTTACGCGCATAAACCCACGGTTGAGGGATTCATACATGCAGGAAATACAAGTGGTATTTAAGTACACATATGTTGGCCACCCTTGTAACCCCTGTTGGTACCCCTTCGAGTGATAGTGCATCAGACAACACCTATGTACAGATCGTCCTAGATTACCTAAAGCCCTCTTTAGATAAACCGATCGGTCGCCTGACTGCTATAGTGTCACCGAGAACAACACTCGAGAAGATACTCTCTAGTACTTGGGTAGTTGGGTAGTATGGCTAAGGGTACGGTTTATCTGCCTTAGTTAGTGCCCTAAGATATTGGTTGAGTACTACTATTGGACCTCACACGTATATCAGAGAGCTATAGCATAGGGAAAACCCTTGTTTGTAGAACCCTTGAATACCTTACCCTTGGGGACAGAAACATAAACAAATTAAAATAGACAAGATCTATTGTCGCGCAACTGTGTTCGGGTTGCCAAGTAAATACACATTTCTTTTTGGTTAAGCATTTGGGCATTTCCTCTCTACAGTATTCTTTAGACCAGAGTATAACTCTGCAGGTGTAAAAAAAAAAAAAAATTTGGAAATTGTTTTACCATTATTTGAGACCTATTCCATTGGATTCATCTCTTCTCCTTTATCAAATTCATCCATATCATTTTTCAGCAAAATTTTTGACCCCGCCCACCCCTTTTTAGTTCCCCCATACTCATGGCCCAATACCCGTATCCAAGACTTGGAAGCTCGCTTCAACACCTTGCAATCTGGTCTCATCGAGACCCAACAAGAAGTTAAACAACTCAGTGCCAATGTTGCCGCCATCAATACAACCATGCAATCCTCAATGGAGGAAATCAAACAATACCTCACCACCTAGCTTGAATCTATCTTTTTGACACTCTACACCAAATTGCATATCCCTACAGATAACCCTTCCTCTTCCTCACCTCCACATACTGAAGGTGACCATTCCTCTCATTCCCATAACTTTCAGAACCATCACTTTCAACGTGACCTACGCCTTCCATGGGTGGATGTGACCAAATTTGATGGCTCGGACCCCACTGGTTGGGTAACCCAAATGGAACATTATTTCTCTTTATACGACATTACAGATGACTTGGTCAAACTCCAGTATGGTGTTCTCCATCTATATCAAGAATGTTTGCAATGGTGGCAATGGAGAAAAACTTTTCATCAAGGGTATATTTCTTGGACACACTTTGTGGTAGAGCTTTATGAATGCTTTGACACTAACACTAACTCCAGTATGGTGTTCTCCATCTATATCAAGAATGTTTGCAATGGTGGCAATGGAGAAAAACTTTTCATCAAGGGTATATTTCTTGGACACACTTTGTGGTAGAGCTTTATGAATGCTTTGACACTAACACCAACCATTTGGGCCATTTGAAAAAGTTGAAACAGTCAAGCACAGTGGAAGACTTTATACTTTCCTTTGAGCGCCTGGATTTTCGGACAGAGGGCATGTATGATGCCTTTTTTCGAGAATGTTTTATTAGTGGCCTCAAGGATGAGATTCAGACCCATGTCCTCATGGATCAACCTCAGAGTTGGGTGGAGGCTACTAAAAGAGATAAAGAAGAACAACAAGTTGTATCTTCTCAAAACCGGAAACCCTCCTTTATCCCTTTCACTAAACTAATAAATCCCACTACTCCCTCTGCTCCACTAAAGATCCAAAAATTGACCAGGAATGAAATGGATGAACGCCAACTCAAAGGCCTTTATTATAATTGTGATGAAAAATATTTCCCAGGCCATAGGTGTAAGGAACAAAAGATTTTTATGGCCATCTCCAAGGATATTTCGAAAGAGGATATTGAAACTCCCCTTGTGTCTGAGTCACCTGAAGCCCCTGACATAACCCCTCCCTCAGACCCTCCCAAAGTAGAACTGATTATTTCCCTCAATGCCCTCACTGGCGTCTCCGCTCCCCAAACCCTCAAGCTAATCAGTTACATCAAGAATCAGAAGGTCATCATTCTGGTTGATAGTGGAACCACCCATAATTTTATTCATCGTTGCATTTCCCAAGAAACTCATTGCTACATCCATGCCATCAATAATTTCCAAATCATGATTGCCAATGGTGGCTCCATGAAAGGTGGAGGGCGTTGTGAAAATGTGCATCTCCAAATTGGTGACTACCACCTGAAACATCATATGTTTGCTATCGACATGGGTTGTTGTGACATTATGTTGGGTGCAGACTGGCTAAGGACTTTAGGTCCCATTCTCATGGATTTTAAGGAATTAACCATGCAATTTGACTAGGAGGGCCACCAATACAAGTTCCAAGGCATCATAGTCAGTTCACCTGAAATTATTAGTTCCCATCGCATGGAAAAGCTATTGAAAAAGGGTCATTCTAGTGTTATTGCTCAACTACATGCCATACAAGAAACATAAACATCCTCGGTTCTGCAAGAACTCCAAGCCATCCTTTCTAAACATCAAGTGGTTTTTTCCACTCCCTAGGGACTCCCTCCTTCACGTGGTGTTCATGATCATTCCATTCCCCTTGTACCCGAAAGCCTTCCTCCCAATATCCATCTATATCGTCACCCCTTTTCCCAAAAAAATGAAATTGAGAAAATGGTCCAGGAACTCCTTAATGTAGGCATTATCCACCCTAGTACGAGCCCCTACTCTTCTCCTATGGTCATGGTCCTGAAGAAATAAGGTTCTTGGAAAATTTGTCCTGACTTATGTGCCCTCAACAAAATTACCATTAAAGACAAATTTCCCATTCCTGTCATTCATGACCTCTTGGATGAACTGAGTGGCGCCCAACTCTTTACTAAATTTGATCTTCATTTGGGCTACCACCAGATATGTATGAAAGAGGCAGAAATTCCCAAGACTGCCTTTATAACTCATGAGGACCACTAGGAATTTTTGGTCATGCCCTTTGGCTTGTGTAATTCCCCCTCCACCTTCCAAAGACTCATGAATCATGTCTTTCATCCTTTTCTCTGTCATTTTGTTTTAGTTTTCTTTGATGATATCCTCATCTATAGAAAGACCTGGACATAACATCTTGATCATGTGGATCGAGTTCTCCATCTACTCTCTTAGCACCAACTTTTCCTGAAACAGTATAAATGTTCTTTTGGTGCCTCAGAAGTAGCGTACTTGGGTCATGTGGTTGGAAAAGATGGCGTCAGGGTGGATCCTAAAAGGATTGAAGCTATGAAAGATTGGCCTCACCTAAATACTCTCAAAAGATTGCATGGATTTCTAGGCTTAACAGATTATTATCGCAACTTTGTTAAGAAATACGGAAAGATTGCAACACCTCTCACTGCTTTCCTAAAAAAGAACTCTTTTACTTGGACTCCAGCTGCTTCTCAAGCTTTTCAAACCTTGAATATGGCCATGTGCACCACTCTAGTCTTGGCCCTTCCTGATTTCACAAAGACCTTTGTCTTGGAATGTGATGCTTCAGGGAAAGGAATTGATGCTATCCTTATGCAATAGGGTCGGCCTTTGGCCTTTACCAGCAAGAAACTATTTGAAAGAAACCTAGGCAAATCTATCTATGAAAAGGAAATGTTGGCTATTCTGGATGTCATTGATTTGTGGCATCCTTATCTATTGGGGTAATGCTTCCAAATTAAGATAGACCATCAAAGCCTCAAGTATTTTTTGTAACAACACATTTCCTCTCCGTAGCAACAAAAATGGGTAACTAAGCTATTTGGCTATGATTATGAGATCATTTACAATAAAGGAAAAGAAAATGTGGTTGCGGATGCAATTTCCTGCAAATATGAAGATTAAGGATCCCTCTTTTCTCTTTCCTTCATTGTACCAGATTGGCTCCAAGCTGTTTTCCAAGAATGGCTACAAGATCCCAAAATTTCACAGCTGATCCAACAATTGTAGTCCAATTCTCCAGCTCCCCCAGGGTACTCTTGGCTCCATGATGAGCTTCGATACAAAGGCTGTTTGTATTTAAGTAAACAATCAAATCTTAAATCCACAGTACTTTCTGAGCTTCATGCTACATCGAAAATGGGGCACTCAGGGTTCACCAAAACCTATGACAGGATCAAACGTTCTTTTTTCTGGGATGGTATGAAACAAGACATTCATACTTTTGTTGCCGAATGTGATGTGTGTTAATGCAACAAGGGAGAAACAGTCAAATATCCGGGAACAATACAACCACTCCCAATTCAACCTGCTATTTGGAAGGACATCTCTATGGATTTTATTACAGGCTTACCCAAATCGAGAAATAAATCAGTCATCATGGTGGTTTTTGATCGCATTTCCAAGTATGCTCATTTCTGCGCTCTTCAACACCCGTTTACAACATCCATGGTGGCTCAAATTTTCATGGATTAGGTCTTCAATCTTCATGGTATGCCACACTCTATTGTTTTTTATTGTGACCCAACTTTCACAAGCATTTTTTGGCAAGAACTGTTCAAGCTACAAGGCACCCAATTGCATCTCAATACAACTTATCATCCCAGACTAATGGTAAAACAGAAGTTGTCAACAAGTGTTTGGAGACAAATTTGAGGTGTTTTTCCTTGGAAAAGAAAAATTAGTGGGCTCAATGATCTATATCGATATCGGTGACCACCCACCTTTTCCAATTGGCTTTTTGTGACAATTTTGGCAATTTACTTTTTTTAGCAGTTTTAACTTTCGGGGCCATTTTGAGGGCCTAAATGAAGTTTTTTCAGGATCTATCTTCTCACTAATAGCCGAAGGCATGATTGAGCCCAAAAAATGAATCTCCTCGATGATACCTTTCCAATGGGCTATCACATGCCTAAAACAGAGATCGTATGCAAAAGTTACGACCATGGGAAGTTGATGTACTAACTTACCCAAACGGGGCCCACATGACTTTTTGCGCTTCATCTCCTAGGGTTAAGTTTTTGGATATCTATGGTTTTTGGAATTCTTTCTTATTGTACAAATTCCTTCAGAGCCTCATTGTATCCTTCTTCTTGTGAATACACACTGCCGTCACATCTCTTCTCAGAGATAAGCCACCACCATTCCAACAAGCTTGTTTTCGCTGCATTTTATAGTTTCATCTTATTTCGTTATTGAATAGAAAACCAATTTTACTGTATCTCTGTTATTTTTTGTTAAGCACCTGTTAATAATCTGTATTCATTTTGTTCTGCTCATAAAATCTAGATCAGTGGTAACAGAGCAGTCTACTCCTTGTCATCTTAATGCATGTCCCCAACGAGGTCGAAGTACAAAGAGTTGGGTCTCGAGCTTGTTTCTCTTGAGGAAAGAAGCTCTTGCACACCCAAGCAACCTCCCATGGCAGGAGAAAATAAAGATGATGGGATAGGAGATCCTTCCAAACTTTTGATTGAGGAATCCCTCATGCAACAGAGGAATGAGATGATGGATAGTTTCGTGCAAATCCTTCGGCGGCTACCAACAGGCGACACATCTTCTTCGAACGGAGGCACCGCCCCCTTCAAGGTACAAATAAAATTTGATATTCCTATATTTGAAGTTAAGATAGACACAGATTCTATAGACAAGTGGTTGAATCTACTAGAAGGGTATTTTTCTTTCCATAACTTTTTGAATAAAGAAAAGATTACTTTTGTGCTCCTCAAAGTCGTTCCCCATGTCAAAGATTGGTGGGAAACGTTCTGTGAGAAAAAGGAAACAGAGGAAACCTCATTATTTTTAGTCATGGTCACCTGGGAATCTTTCAGGGATGCTATTAAGGAACAATACTACCATGTCAGAAGTTATGACGACCTGTATACCAAATGGACCACATTGCGGCAAGAAAGAGACCAAGCAGTGCCAGATTTCACAAATATCTTCCATACCTTATGCACCAAGTTGGGTATCAAATATTCAGAGCGACATCTGGTGCTCAAGTATTGTGGTTCTCTACATAGATACATCGAGACCGAAATGGAATTTCTAGACATCTCATCCTTGGGCCCGACCTACCGATATGCCATCAAAATCGAGCAGAAGCTCAAACAAAAGACGGGACAATTTGGGCCTGGGAACCCCTCACAACAAAAGCCAAGAAAGGGCGGACCCAACCCACCGAACAAAGGATAGAGAAAATATGGACAGTATTAGGACAACCAGTCCAAGCTGGAAGCAAAGAAGAACACCGAAAAGACAAAGAAAGATATCGGGAAGTGGTGCGACTTCCATAAGAGCCCTTGGCATAACACTATTGACTGCCGCTCAAACAAGTCATTGGAAGCCGAAGTGAAAGCCTCTGAATCAGATGCAGATTATGACTCTGAGACATAACTAGAAATGGGAATATTGATCATTGACACATAACACAGTGCCACTATTGCTACCACCAAGCTCTAGCCTGGTGAACTAGACGAGCCAGAAGAAGGAGAGCGCCTCTTCCATTCATAGATGTGGGTAAAAGGCACCCCACTGCACTTCATCGTTGATAGTGGTAGCCAGAAGAACCTCATCTCAATAGAGGTTGTCAAGAGGCTATCCCTACTAACAACGTCGTACCCACAACCATACACCATTGGATGGCTCTGCCAAGGAAGCGATCTCTACGTTAGCCAACAGTGCTGACTATCATACGTCATCAGGACCTTCAAAGACGAGGTATTGTGTGATTTTTCTCCTCTCAAAGTTTGTGATTTTATTTTGGGCCAACCTTATTTATGGAAACGTCATGCTGTATATGAGTCTAGGCCTCGTAGTTTTATTATTAATTTGAATAGGAAATTGTACATAATACCCGAGGCATTCCCACCTAGTGTTATTTCCTTGATCTCTTTTAAGCAATGTAGGAAGGTCATCTCTCAGATGGGGAAGTTTGTTTTCTTCATGATTCTCTCTTGGAATAAGAGAAAGATCACATCCACATCTAGGGTCTCTATGGCTGACCTCTCCACATAGCAGAAGCAAGTAGATAAGGTCATGGAAGAATACTCAGATATCTTCTCCTCACCTATAGGGGTACCTCTGCACTACTAGGTCAAGCACCCCATCGATCTGACCCCTGGCACACCGCTACCCAATGGGCCAGTCTATGGTCACTCTTTGTTAGAGAATTAGGAGATCAAGCGACAAATCCAAGAAATGGTCCACAAGGGGAAAATCCTCCCTAGCTCATCACCTTGCGAGAGCCCAATCATGCTGGTACAGAAGAAATATGGAACCTGGTGACTCTGTATTGATTACCGGGCTCTAAATAAAATCACAGTCAGAAATAAAATGACCTCCTTGATCAACTCACGGGGGCCAAATACTTCAGTAAGATTGATCTGAAGTTTGGCTACCACCAGGTCCCAATAGAACAGACAGATGTATGGAAGATCGCCTTCAAGTCAAAGGAAGGCCTTTTTGAATGGTTTGTCATGCCCTTTGGTTTGAAAAATGCTCCAGCCACTTTCATGAGGATGATGGATGATAGCCTGCGACCATTCACCAATACTTTTGTAGTGGTGTATCTGGATGACATTCTAATTTACATCAAGACTTGTGCCAAACACTTGCATCATATTCAATAAGTTTTGCACACCCTGCGACAGCACAAGCTATACGCCAACTTGGAAAAATGCTCCTTCGGCATGGACAGGGTCCATTACCTAGGCTACATCATTGATCAACATGGCATACATGTGGATCCAGCCAAGATCCAAGTCATCCATGACTGGCCAGCCCCAACAACAGTCACTGAGCTTTGGAGCTTCTTGGACCTTGCCAATTTCTACTATAGGTTTGTGTTGAGTTTCTCCCATATTGCATGGGCCCTCAGCCAAATAAATAGAGGTGGTGGTAAGGCGAAATTTGCGTGGGGCTGGTCCCAAGAACAATTTCGATGATTTGAAGCAGCGCTTGTGCTCAGACCCAGTACTTTCACTACCAGACTTGCAACATCCTTTTGAGATCGAGACAGATGCTTCAGACTATACTCTGGGCATCGTTCTCACTCAGCATGGCCACCCCGTGGCCTATCATAGTGAGACACTGTCAGATAGTGTTCGTAAGTACCCTAATTACGACAAAGAAATGTACTCCATTGTCAAAGCATGCCGCCAGTGGAGACATTACATTCTTGGGAAGGAGACAGTCATCCACACTGATCATAAGCCACTGCAGTTCATGCAGACACAGGGAAAATTGAAGAATGACCGCCATCAAAAGTGGTCCACATAATTGCAACAATTTGTTGTGCATGGGAAATCCCTCCTATGGACTAACACTAAGGGTTTTATCATGCATGCAGAAATGAGCTAAAGATTATTACTTTTTACCATCATCCCATGCCTAGGCCCCCATTACTCCTATGTAAATACAAGGCTCAAGAGATTGAGTTGGCGTACCTTATTCTTCATGTTTGATGTCGATCCCTTTTCATGCTTGGTCATTCTTTGACTGAAACTCTCCTCCCAATGATGACATGCATTCACTAAAGATAAACAAAGAACTCCACATGCATTTGATCTATGAACTAACAGGTTAGAGATTTAATCCATCATACAATCAATATTCCAATAATGAAAATCTCATATGGCAGGACGGGAAAAACAATTATTTTATGAACTTCACAATGATTCCTTACAATGATAAAGTCAGCTACTACTCCTTGATCCTGGTCCTGGGCTCTTCTTCCACTATCTTCCAACTGATTTTCTCTATATTTCTCTTTGCACAAGGATGGCTAAAGGTTGGTACAAAGGGAATGCTCAATCGAGTATAGTTTCTTCACTATGATTCTCCTCCCTTCAAATGGGACCCCTAACCCTTATTTTATAGGCTAGAAGAAGCTAGGTATTTGGTCGAGTGACCGATCATGCATGGTTGGAAGGTTTAGTTAACTTACCCAAAGCTATGTGTTCCGTCAACAACTTTCCTTTTTTCATGATTTTGTAGGTACACGTGGGCTGTCTTGGGTCAGCTAGCGTGTACACGCATGCGGTAATGGAGCAGGGCACATGGGAATTTATAAAAGGGTTTTTTAAGAAAAGTTGTTCAGCAGTGTTTTGGAAAAGAAGGAATATGAGATGGCCTAATGACAGGTAAGCATGTCTAGTGCAAATTAGGGTTATAACACAATTCCACCTCAACATCAAGTATAAAATAGGAAGCACCAATCGCGTCACTGATTGCCTCGATAGACCGCCAGTCGTTACACTCACCATGGTGCTAGACTCTTGTGGCCATTAAACATCTGGATGGCCTCAACTCTATGAGACAGACCCTGACTTCGCCACCACCTACCAAATGTTGGGTGAAAACATAGTTGCTGATAATTTCCATCTTCAGGATGGGTTATTGTGTCATCTAGGCCATATCTATGTTCCATCAAGTGAGCGAGCAAAGATGATCTGGGAAGCCCATTACAGTCGGGTGGCAGGACACTTCGACGTTGAAAATACAGTGGTGATGCTACAGAAATGTTCATACTAGCCAAAACATCGACAGGAGGTCAACAAGTATATCAAGTCCTGCACTACCTGCACTATTGTCAAACCAACCACTAAGAAACAGGGCCTGTACACCCCTCTTGCTACTCCTGACAGGTCATGGGAATCCATTTCAATGGACTACATGTTGGGCCTCCCATCCACCAAGTGGGGAAATGATTGTGTTTTTGTGGTTATTGATCACTTTTCTAAGATGGTGAGGTTGCTTGCAAGAAGAGAATCACAGTAGAGGCCACTACCAAGATCTTCTTTGAATGAGTCTAGATACATTTTGGAATCCCACAAACCATTTTCTCAGATCGGGATAGTCAATTTCTCAGTACATTCTGGTTGAGCTTCTAGTCACTCTTGGACACCAAGCTCACCAAATCCATGGCCTTCCACCCCCAGACATATGGCCAAACCGAGGTTGTAAATCAAATGATTGTGCATATCCTTTGCATGTATAGTTCAAATCACCCTCACACATGGAATGAGAGCCTTCCCCATGTCCAACATAGCTACAACCGGGCCCTACATAGCTCAATCAACCACAACCCCTTTCAAGTGGGGTTGGGATTCCAACCATTGGGACCCATAGATGTTGCACTTCCCCTTGCGGTCACCTCAATCGAGTCATCTCCTTCTCTAACTGATGCTGACAAAGCCACCCGATTCATTGAGCATATCTAGCACATCCACCAACAGGTTCAGGATATCCTACAAAAGTCCAATGACAAGTACAAACAATGCCATAATCAACATTGGGTGCTGCATAAGTTTCAGGTAGGCGACAAAGTTTGGTTGCACTTGCAGAAAGAATGCCTTACAGGACCCCATTGGAAGATTTTCCCACTCCGTTATGGGTCGTACACTATCACCAAGGCCATGGGGTATAATTCTTTTGAGCTCAAAATTCCTCCTTTCCTTGGTCTGCACCCAGTGTTCAACGTGGATCTCCTTTGCCCTTATTTCCCACCATTATTGGACACCTCAAAAGTAGCAGAACAACTGACACCAACATAGCTCAACCTTGACAGCCTACAACAGGCATCCAATGATCAGATTGTGGACAGACAGATCAAGGGCACTCGACAACAAAGGATCAAGCTTTATCGAGTCATTAATGCAGGGAAGCTCCTGCACCAAGGCAAGTGGCTCACTCGAGGCCAAATTCAGTAGAAATTTCCTCATTTGATGGGGGACCTCAACGCAATGGAGAAAATTTCTTCCTAAGGAGGGAGGATTCATCCAGATGGATATTGGTGGCCACCCACCTTTTCCAATTGGCTCAAAATAGTTTTCTGACAATTTTGGCAATTTACTATTTTTAGCAGTTTTAACTTCCGGGGCCATTTTGAGGGCCTAAATGAAGGTTTTTTAGGATCGATCTCCTCAATGATGGCTAAAGGAATTATTGAGCCCCCAAAATGAATCTCCTCGATGATACCTTTCCAACGGGCTATCACACACCTAAAACAGAGATAGTATGCAAAAATTACGACCCCGGGAAGTTGATGTACTAACTTACCCAAATGGGGCCCACATGACTTTTGGCGCTTCATCTCCTAGGGTTAGGTTTTTGGATGTATAGGGTTTTTGGCATTCTTTCTAATTTTAAAAATGCCTTTAGAGCCTCATTTTAACCTTCTTCTTGTGAATGCGTGCTGCCATCACATCTATTCTCAGAGATAAGCTGCTACCATTCCAACAAGCTTGTTTCCGCTGCATTTTATAGTTTCAGCTTATTTCGTTATTGAATAGAAAACCAATTTTACTGTATCTCTGTTATTTTGTGTTAAGCACCTGTTAATAATCTGTATTCATTTCGTTTTTCTCATAAAATCTAGATCACTCAATGGTTACCCCTAGCTGAATGGTGGTACAACACTTCATACCATACAACTACAAGCATGACTCCTTTTGAAGCAGTCTATGGACATAATCCACCTTCAATTCTCTCATACATAGATGGTGTCTCAAAGGTCCAGGTAGTTGACTAAACACTTATAGTTCGAGAGGCTATTTTGCATACCCTCAAAGAAAATTTGGTCATGGCACAAAATCGCATGAAGCAACAAGCAGATCAAGGTCGCTTTGAATGTCAATTTGAAGAAGGGGATGAGGTGTTTCTTCGCCTACAACCTTACAAGTAGAATTCCCTTAAGGCCAAGGATTGTTAGAAGCTAGTGCCAAAATTTTATGGTCCTTATATATTTCTCAAGAGTGTGGGATAGGTGGCCTATTAGTTAGTTTTTCCCATTCATTCGAAGCTACATTCTGTTTTTCATGTTTCCTTCTTAAAGAAGGTGATTGGAACTAAGTGCCAAATTCAAACCAACCTTCCCGAGTTAGCCGAAGAAGGATCCATTTGGATCCAACCACAAGCACTTTTGGACCATCATGAGCATCGCCTGCATCAGAGAAACATCAAGGAAGTGTTAATCTAGTGGAAAGATACAACTCCAGCAGATGCCACTTGGGAACTAGCTACCATTCTGCAACAATTTCAACATCTCAAGTCTTGAGGACAAGGTCATTTTTAAGGGGGAGGACATGTTAGGGTCCTAACCCACACATAGGTAGAAAAATATATATGGATGTAATAAATGTCAATATTAATAAAGCCTTGCAATAGAATAGAATAAGTCAGATGTAAGAAGGCCTAATGGAAGCTTCCGCTTCTAGAAGGATCTTCCTCTAGATGCTTCTTTTCATAGACATATTTAGTATAAATAGGAGTCGAGGGTATGAGAACCCTAGCTTGGATATTATTGTAATATAGCACTGCTCAACTGGAGGTTTCCCCCTCAAAGAGGCCTGTGAACATTGCTTTCTAGTATCAAAGTGCTATTTCTGTTGTTATTCTTATATCATTTCAGTGCTATTGTGGTGATTGTTCTAGATATATTGATGTTATTCTGCCATTACTAGCATTTTATTTTTGTTCTGCATACTTTTTATATCTAGTATATTACAAGAACATGGTGTTGAAGACTAGTGACCTAATTTACGTGTGTTAATCGGAGTCAGGAATTTACTTAAGTTATTCGTTCTAAAACAAACCTTATCTTTCCTATGCCGAAAGAGTATCTAGGGTCGGTGATCGGTGATAACCTTTCAACTGTTTACCTTCGGATCAACGTCCTCGAAAAAAGTCCCGATGCTTAAATGAATCAGGAATCGGTGATTGGGAGTATCTTTTAATGCGGTCCAAATGTTTGTGGAAATCCTTTTAGGCTTTCCCTGGTTCCGATAAGCGCATTGGGCATCGACTATCGACAATATCATTTCTTTCTTTGTTAACATATATTCCCCTCTTCATTTATCAATTTCAAAGGGGATCAACTATTAGCGATATCCTTATGTGATACTTATTGTAAAACAAAAACTTCCTTTTACCAATATCGATAAATATTGGCGCTTGGTGACTGAGGTTTCCCGAGTGGTTCTTTTCCTTCTTTGAATTCCTTCCAATGCCGAATCTGAGCGTGTCAGGTGAAGTCTTTTGGTTGTTGATTCTTTATTTAAGTTATAATCCCTTTTAGGTCACGGGGTTTCATAAATTCAAACAAACCTGAATAGCTAATGAGATTCAAGAGAATAAGCAAAGGAAAAACATTTCTCAAAAGGAAGCCCAATCAGATAGTGTAAAGATCAAGTGGTACCCAAAAAGTGAAAAAATTGACATAGGATTTTTAGGGTGTGTTGAGTGATCAACAAATGGTGACTTACTGGGAAAAATCAAAATTTTTGTTCCTTCCTCGGGCTTGACTGATGCAAAATCTGGTGAAGAACTTAACTGGTTTTTATCAGTGCCTCTTTTACCCTTGCATTTGAAATTCCCTGGTTGATGCATCCAGGCCTGGTTGTGGGGTTTTCAGCCTTCGTTCCCTGTAACCTTGACTCACGCCACCTTTGAAAAGAGTCTAGTAAAGCATTCACTAGAGCTGGGCCTTTTAGTTACCCTCATTCACTTTCTACGATGTTGCTTCGCTGTCAGGGAGCGTCCATAGCCCCGTTGGAGTCACCCCGACGTCATAGACCTTGCTCCACTACCAACAAGTGTCCATAGCCCCGATGGAGTTATATGCATACCCTCTCCTATTGTTCGCTCATTTGATATAGTTGATTTTTATTTCGGAAGAATTCCCTGAGCGAGTGGGAGAGGAAGACGTCTGTTATTTCCAAAATATGAGATGGTTAAGGTGAAGTTTTTTTCTAGCTATGTCTTTAAGGTACATGTAGTCCTTTCCACCTTACCATATTTCCCTTAATATTTCACCAGACCACCAGGAAGACACTTTTTCATTTCTCCAAATTTTTTCATCTGTGCAGGTTAGATAGAGGACCCCTCAAAACAACTACAGGTTCCCCAACATTCCTTGTGTTGTATGTGAGTGATGATTTAGGAACAAAGTTCGCCTATATCGCATGAATTTAGGTGAACCACAGTGTTTCTAAACACAATATTCAAAAGAACAGAAGTACTATAGCAAGAAATAAGAAAATAAAAAATAAATTTCGCAATCGACCTAACTAAAACCAACATCGTCAAAATACACACACAAATCATTAAATAATAATAATATATATATATTTTTAATGGAAATATTGTTTTAGGGATTGGCCATTCACCGAGAGGGAATCAGGTTCCCCCTTTAGATTTTGCAGTCAATACGTTCCTAACCCAATCTTCTCGGTCACCTAGAAAGGTCCAAGCCACAAATTCTGAAACTTAGAATGTTTCCCTTTAGGCTCATTTGCTCTATCCCACTTTAGGACTAAGTCTCCTACCTCAAAATTCTTCTCTTTAGACTTATGCTTATCAAACCACCTTTTAACTATCTGCTGATGAGCTATGAACTTTGATTTAGCTTTCTCCCTTTCCTCTTCTAACATGAGAAGGGTGTCAATTCTTTGTTGTATGACTGATGAGGGTTTTCCTCTTGACTCTTGAGCAAGTTGAAGGGATGTAAGATATAGCCCGTTCGAGAGAATGAATTCTTGTCCGTATCCCAGAAAGTATGGAGAATTCCCAATGGATTCCTTTGGTGTAACTCTATCGGCCCATAAATCATTATGAGGTGAGCTATGCCAATTCCTCTAGTTGTCTGTAATTGTTTTCTTCAATATCCTCACTAGGTTCTTATTAGTTGATTCTGCCTCTTTGTTTCCTTGTGGATAATAGTTTGTAGAGTATCTAATTATGATTCCTTTGTCTAGAAAAAATTCCATTAACAGGGTGGAAGAAAAGTAAGCTGGATTATAAAAAACAAGGACAGAAGGCACACCAGACCTTGTGATTAGTTGTTGTTCTATGAATTGGATCACCACCTTCTCATTTACATGAGTTAGAGGGATGGCCTCTTCCCATTTTTTGAAATAGTCTGTGGTAGTCACTATGTACCTATGTTGTTTTGAATAACTCAGTGTAATCTCTCCTATGATATCTAACCCCCGTTTCTTGAAAGGCCTGGAAACAACCACCAGTTGGAGTGGGACAGCTACGCACTTCTCCCTCTCCACGCTTATTTGACAAGTCTTACAGTTTCTAGTGTATGTGTGAGTGTCTCTAAATAAAATAGGCCAATAATAGCCAGCTCTCAGTATTTTATGAGCGGTGGTGTTTCCTATGAAATGTCCACCGGTAGGACCATCATGGAGCTCCTTCATAATTTTTTCTGCATATTCACGTTCGAGACATCTTAAAAGTACCCTATCGTAATTAACATAGAAGAGCACCAATTTTATGAGGCAATATTGTGTTGATTTTAACCTGAGGGATCTCCTTTCCCTAGGACTTAGTCTTTATGGACAAGTTCCATGATGCAGGAGATAATTCAGTTTCTCATACCAAGACTCTTGCCCTAGGTAGACGTATGGAGCTTCACCACACCACAATGCTAATTCATTCTCTCAACTGGGGTCTTCATTTTCTTGGTCCTGCGCTTCAACTGCCAATTTGCACAATCCCTATCTCTTAACCAATTTAGCAGGTTTTATATCCAGATCAAATTCTTAGACTACTTCCATCTAGTTTCCTCTTCTTTCCCCCATCTCTTGTTGAGTGAATAAGGATCGGACTGTGTGTTGAGGCACGATGACTTTGGTATGGTTCTTAAGGATGTAAGATCTAAAGTGTTTCACTGCCTTATATACTGCATATGCATGCTTGTGTATAGTGGGGTAATTTAGTTCGCCCTCCTAGAGATTAGTGCTCATGAACGATATCAAGGCCTCGTTGTTGTCATCATCCTTCTGAGTTAATACTGCAGCTAATGATTGGTTAGAGGAAAAAGTATAGAGGAAAAAATATTTCTTGAAATCGAGGCTTCACAACACTAGAGCCTGAGATATTTCAGTCTTAATATCATTGAAAGAACTCTTTCGTTCATCATCCCACTTAAATTCAATGTCTTTACGGATCAATTTTTGTAAGGGTTTGATAGTTTCAGCGAAATTGGGAGTGAATTTCCTCACAAAATTGATCATTCTGAAAAACGATTGCAGCGCCTTCTTGTTGTGGGGTAATGGAAGTTGAGCTATAGCCTTTACTCATTCTGGGTCTATGTGAATTCCTGATTGGGATATAATATGACCTAACAACTTCCCCTACTCAACACCAAAGATAGTTTTCTTAGGGTTTAAGGATATACCATATTTCATACACCTTTCTAAAATCTGGGTTAAATGTTGGATGTGATCTTCTCTATTCTTTGAATACATAGTCACATCATCCAAATAAACCACTGCACATTTTTTGATTAGTCCCTGAAATGCTACATCCATGGACCTTTGGAAGGTATCTCCTACATTGATTAACCCAAAGGGAATACGTTTATAAGTGAAGGTTCCCCACTTGGTTCAAAAGGTAGTTTTCAAGCGGTCTTCTTTTGAGACTAGAACCTGGTTGTAACCTGAGAAACCATCCAGTAGGGATAAAATATTAGAGCCATAAACTGTCTGCAAGAGTTGCTCCATTGGTGGGAGTGGATAGTTGTCCTTTTTTAAATCTCTGTTGAGATTTCTGAAATATACGCATAAATGGATTTCCCCAAACATTTTCCTCACAGGAACCAAATTTTCTACCCATGCATAGTGTCTAACCTGGAAGATAATTTTGGCATCTAATAGTTTCTTCAACTCCTGACACATGCAAGGTTCCAGTGATGGGTGGTACTTCTGGAGCTTCTGTTGGAAGGGTTTCACTTCGGGATTTAACAGGATAGTGTGTTGAATGATACAATTATCATAAGTTTTTAGATCTCAGTAGGACCACGCGAAGACATCTTGATATTGTCTGAAAAGTTTGAGATAGGCCCTCCTTTTCTCTTTAGATATTGTCCTGTCGAGATTTACATTCTTGGGGTTTTCTGGGGTTCCTAGATTTATAGTTTCACACATGGGACATGAAGTACCCGTCTTTGCATTCTTTGACCCTTTAAATATTTCTCTTAGATAAAAAAAGGTTTTCTAAATTGGCTATTCCCTTTGGTATCGAGTGAGATCTAGATTTTTTAGTTGATTGATCTGTTTGAGGATTGATTTCTGTTGATTGTTCCTGGAATACTTCATCGTCAATAACCTAGTCTTTAAATTATCCTGATTGGTCAAAACATTTATGATCTATTCATCTCCTTCAAATACCTTCCAATTAGCAATATTGTTGGGCACTGATGGTTTGTAAAGTAGCTCCACAGTGAACCAGGAGGCTTCATAATCTTCTAGAGGTGATAGCCTTGAAGCAACAATGTCTAGAGAATCAACAATAATTTTCTTTTCTCTAGGGATCATTCTAATGTTGAAGGCTTCAAAATTCTCTATTAGCCTGTGCACTTTCTATTGGTAATTCCTCAGGTGTGGAGAGTTGCAATGTATAGTGTTCCTTACTTGTCTAACAATGATTTCAGAATCTCTGAAAACCTTCAATTCTATGGCTTTCTTTAGCCCCTGTATTAGAGCTTCATACTCAACGGTGTTATTTGTGAATTTGAATTCTAGTCTACAGGATAGGAAATGTCATTTACCATTTGGATCAATGAGGATTCACCCTGCCTCTGACTCTTATTACAATTTATATCCATCAAAATATAAGGTCCAGACTTGTGGGCAAAACTTATCAACTTCTTCTTTCTTGTCACTTTCCTCTTTTTCTCATGTTTCTTCTGTGATTTCTAACGTAGGTTCTTGACAGAAAAGGGTTTTCGCTACTTTCGTCAACAATTTCTCTTGAAAAATCATTTCGGAGTTTTGAGTAAGAGGGAAATCAGATGAGATGTGGGAGAAATTCCAGAAATCAGAGTCACAGGAATAATTTCCTAGCACGGGGAAATCTGTCAATGAGGATTCATTAAGGGTTTCTAAGTCGGTGACAATATGTTTTAGATATATTTCCCTATCAATCCTGATCATATTTGTGTGTCTTGTTAATGGAAGCCAAAGGTGAGTGCAAGATACCAGATATAAAAAATATGCAGAACATAAATAAAATGCTATAAATGGCAGAATAACAGTAAAATATCCAGCATAATCTCCACAATAACACAAAAATGATATAAGAACAACAATAGAAATAGCACTTTGATTCAAAAATCAATGTTAACAGGCCTCTTCAAGGGGGCAACCTCCAATCGAGTAGTGCTTTGTTACAATAATATCCAAGCTAGGGTTTTCATACCCTCGACCCTTATTTATACAAAATGTCTATCAAGAGAAGCATCTAGAGGAAGATCCTTCTAGAAGCGAAAGCTTCTATTAGGTCTTCTTACATCCGCTTTATTCTATTTTATTGAAAGGCCTTATTAATATTGACCTTTATTACATCCGAATATAGTAATCTACCTATGTGCGGTTTAGGACCCTAACATGTATGCCCCCTTAAAAACAACCTTGTCTTCAAGGCTTGAGATGAGGAAACTGCTGCAGAATGGCAGCTGGTTCCCAAGTGGCATCTTCTACATTCATATCTTTCCACTGGACTAGCACTTCCTTGATGGTTCACTGACACAGGCAATGCTCACGCTGGTCCAAAATTGCTTCTGGCTGTAGCCAAACAGATCCTTCTTCAACTAACTTAGGAAGGTTGGTTTGAATTTGGCACCAAGTTCCAATCACCTTCTTTAAGCATGAAACATGGAAAACTGGATGTAGCTTCGACTAACTGGGCAGAGATAACTGATATGCGACTTGTCCCACATGTTTGAGAACTATATAAGGACCATAAAATTTGGGCACTAGCTTTTGACAATGCTCGGCCTTGAGGGAAGTTTGCTTGTATGGTTGCAGTTGCAGAAACACCTGATCCCCTTCTGCAAATTGACGTTCAGAGAGACCTTGATTTGCTTGTTGCTTCATGTGATTTTGTGCCATGACCAAGTTCTCTTTAAGGGTAAGAAGAATATCCTCTCGAACTGTAAGTGTTTGGTCAATCGCTTGGACCTTAGAGGTACCCGGTAAGTATGAGAGAATTGAAGGTGGCTTCTGTCCATATACTGCTTCAAAAGGAGTCATGCGAGTAGCTGTATAGTAGGAAGTGTTGTACCACCATTCGACCAGGGGTAGCCATTGAACCCACTAATGTTGTTTTGTAGAAGCAAAACACCTTAGATATGTTTCCAAACACTTGTTGACAACTTCCATTAGACCGTCAATCTGGGGATGATAAGTTGTGCTGAGATGCAATTGGGTGCCCTGGAGCTTAAACAGTTCTTGCCAAAAATTGCTTGTGAAAGTTGGGTCACGATCAGAAACAATAGAGTGCGGCATGCCATGAAGCTTGAAGACCTGGTCCATGAAAAGTTGAGCCACCGTGGATGCAGTAAATGGGTGTTGAAGAGCGCAGAAATCAGAATACTTGGAAAGGTGATCCACAACCACCATTATGACTGATTTATTCCCTGATTTGGGTAAGCCGGTAATAAAGTCCATAGAGATATCCTTCCAAATAGTCGGTGGAATCGGAAGTGATTGTAGTGTGCCTAGAGATTTGACTGTTTGTCTCTTGTTGCATTGACACACCTCACATTCAACTACAAAATTATGGATGTCCTATTTCATACCATCCC
This sequence comes from Picea engelmannii, assembly GCA_009831015.1. Classification (NCBI taxonomy): domain Eukaryota; kingdom Viridiplantae; phylum Streptophyta; class Pinopsida; order Pinales; family Pinaceae; genus Picea; species Picea engelmannii. Next base: position 293,796 of record ML782581.1, read on the forward strand.
AAAAAAAAGAACGTTTTACTCAGTCATATGTTTTGGTGAACCCTGAGTGCTCCGTTGTGGGTGTAGCATGAAGCTCAGAAAATACTGTGGATTTAATCTTTGATTGTTTAATTAAATACAAACAACCTTTGTATCAAAGCTCATCCTATAGACAAGAGTACCCTGGGGGAGTCGGAGCCTTGCTCTGCAATTGTTGGATCAGATGCGAACTTTTGGGGTCTTGAAGCCATTCCTGTCGCACATCTTGGAGCCACTCGGGTACTATGAAGGAAAGAGAAAAAAGGGATCCTTCTTATTCATATTTTTGGGACAGTGCATCCGCCACTACATTGTATTTTCCCTTCTTGTAAATGATATCATAATCATAACCAAAGAGCTTAGTCACCCATTTTTGTTGCTCCTATAAGGAAATGCATTGTTCCAGAAAGTACTTGAGGCTTTGATGGTCGGTCTTGATTTGGAAGCATTGTCCCAAGAGACAAGGGCACCACAACTCAATGACATGCATAATAGCCAACATTTCCTTTTCATAAATGGGTTTGCCCAGATTCCTTTTAGACAGTTGCTTGCTGGTGAAGGCCAAAGGTCGACCCTCTTGCATAAGGATAGCATTGATTACTTTCCCTGAGGCATCACATTCCAACACAAAGGTCTTTGTGAAATTAGGAAGGGCCAAAACCAGAGTGGTGCACATGGTTGTCTTCAAGGTTTGAAAAGCTTGAGCAGCGGTTGGAGTCCAAGTGAAAGAGTTATTTTTTAGGAGAGCAGCGAGAGGTGCTGCAATATTTCCATAGTTCTTAATAAACTTGTGATAATACCCTATTAAGCCCAAAAATCCACGCAAGCTTTTGAGATTTTTTGGGTGCGGCCAATCTTGCATAGCTTCAATATTTTTCGGATCCATCCTGACGCCATCCTTGCCAACCAGATGACCCAAGTATTCTACTTCTGAGGCACCAAAAGCACACTTAGATTGTTTCAAGAAAAGTTGGTGCTGGGAGAGGAGATGGAGAACTTGATCCACATGAGTAACATGGTTGGTCTAGGTTTTTCTATAGATGAGGATATCATCAAAGAAAAATAAGACAAAATGATGGAGAAAGGGATGGAAGACATGATTCATGAGGCTTTGGAAGGTGGAGGGAGCATTACACAAGCCAAAAGGCATGACCAAAAAATCATAGTGGCCCTCATGAGTACGAAAGGCCGTCTTGGGAATGTCTGCCTCTTTCATACGTATCTGGTGATAGCCTGAGCGAAGATCAAGTTTAGTAAAGAATTGGGCGCCACTAAATTCATCCAGGAGGTCATCAATGAAAGGAATGGGAAATTTGTCTTTAATGGTCAGTTTGTTGAGGGCACAGAAGTCAGGACACATTCTCCAAGAACCTTCTTTCTTTAGGACCATGACTACAGGGGAAGAGTAAGGGCTCGTACTAGGGCGGATAATGCCTGCATTAAGGAGTTCCTCGACCATTTTCTCAATTTCATTTTTTTGTGAGAAGGGGTGGCGATATTAACATATATTGGGAGGAAGGCTTCTGGGTACAAGGGGAATGGAATGATCATGAACACTACGGAAAGGAGGGAGGCCTTGGGGAGTGGAAAATACCATTTGATGTTTAAAAAGGAGAGCTTGGAGGTCATGCTGCACCGGGGGTGTTTCTGTTGCTTGAATGGCATGGAGTTGGGAAATGACACCAGAATGACCTTTTTTGAGAAGCTTTTCCATGTGATGGGAACTAATGACCTCAGGTGAACTAGCAGTGATGCCCTGGAATTTATATTGGTGGCCTTCCTGGTCGAATTGGATGGTTAATGCCTTAAAATCCATGAGAATGGGACCCAAAGTTCTTAACCAGTCGGCACCCAACACAATGTCACAACCACCCATGGTTATAGCAAACATATGGGATTTTAGGTGGTAGTCACCGATTTGGAGATGCACATTTTCATAGCACCCTCCACATTTCATGGAACCGCCATTGGCAATCATGATTTGGAAATTATTGACAGCATGGATGTAGCAATGAGTTTCTTGGGAAATGCAGTGATGAATAAAATTATGGGTGCTTCCACTATCAACCAGAATGATGACCTTCCGATGCTTGATGTAACCAACTAACTTGAGGGTTTGGGGAGCAGAAAAACTAGTGAGAGCATTGAGGGAAATGACAGGTTCTACTTCAGGAGGGTCTGAGGGAGGGGTTATGTCAGTGATTTTAGGTGACTTAGACATAAGGGGAGTTTCAACATCCTCTTCTGAAATGTCCTCAGAGATGGCCATAAAAATCTTTTGCTCCTTACACTTGTGGCCTAGGAAATATTTGTCATCACAATTATAACAAAGGCCTTTGAGTTGGTGTTCAGCCATTTTAGCCCTGGTCAATTTTTGGATTTTTAATGGGGCGGAGGGAGTAGTGGGAGTGACGGGTTTAGGGCGAGGAATAAAGGAGGGTTTTCAGTTTTGAGATGATACCACATGTGCTTATTTATCTCTTTTAGTAGCCTCCACCCAAGTCGAGGGTTGAGCCATGAGGACATGGGCCCGAATCTCCTCCTTGAGGCCACTAATAAAACACTCTCGAAAGAAAGCATCAGTCATGCCCTCTGTTCGAGAAGCTAGGCATTCAAAGGAAGCTATGAAGTCTTCTATTGTTCCATATTGCTTCAACTTTGTCAAACAGCCCAAATGGTTGGTGTCTGTGTCAAAGCGTTCATAAAACTCAGTCACAAATTGGGTCCAAGCAATATACCCTTGACGGGAAGTTTTTCTCCATTGCCACCATTGCCAACGTTCTTGATCTAGATGGAGAACACCATACCGGAGTTTGGTCAAGTCATCGGTAATGCCATATAAAGAGAAATAATGTTCCATTTGGGTTACCCAACCAGTGGGGTCTGAGCCATCAAATTTGGTCATGTCCACCTGTGGAAGCTGCATGTCATGTTGAAAGTGAAGGGACTAAAAGGTATGGGAATGGGAGGAAGTTTCGCCTTCATTCTTTGGATGTTCTTCAGAGAAATGGTCATCGGTAGGGATCTTCAGTTTGGTGCAGAGTGCTGCAAAGACAGATTCAAGCTGGGTGGTAAGTTCTTGTTTGACTTCCTCCATTAAGGACTGCATGGTTGTATTTATGGTAGCATTGATGGAAGAATCGATGGAGGCAATAGTAGCATTGAGTTGTTTTACTTCTTTTTGGGTTTCTAGGAAATTGGATTGCATGGTGTTGAAGCAAGCTTCTAGGTCTTGGCTACGGGTATGGTCCATGAGGATGGGTGAACTGAAAAAGGGTGGGTGGGGTCAAAAATTTTGTCTAAAAATTATATGGATGAACGTGATAAGGGTGGATAGATGAATCCAATGCAATAGGTCTCAAATAATGGTGAAAAAATTTCCAGACTTTTTTTTTTTACACTTGCGGAGTTATACTCCGGTCTGAAGAATACTACAGTGATGAAATCCCCAAATGTTAAACTAGAAAGAGATGTGTATTTACTTGGCAACCCGAACACAGTTGCATGACAATAGATTTGGTTTGTTTTTAATTCGTTTATGTTTCTGTCCCCCAAGGGTTAGGTATTCAAGGGTTCTACAGACAAGGGTTTTGCCTGTGCTATAGCTCTATGATATACATGTGGGGTCCAATAGTAGTACTCGGCCCAATATCTTAGGGCACTAACTAAGGAGGATAGACCATACCCTTAGTCGTACTACCCGACTACCTAGGTACTAGAGAGTATCTTCCCGAGTGTTGTTCTCGGTGACACTATAGCAGTCTGGTGGCTAATAGGTTTATCTAAAGAGGGCTTAAGGAAATCTAGGCCAATCCATAGATAGGTGCTGTCTGATGCGCTACCACTCGAAGGGGTACCAACAGGGGTTACAAGGGTGGCCAATAGATGTGCGCTTAAGAACCACTTGTATTTCCTGCGTGTATGAATCCCTCAACCGCAGGTTTATGCGTGTAACGACAGATCTCTGTTGTTTAAAGATGCCAGAATACATCTCTACCCTGAAAAAAAAATTCCCACAATTTCTACCAAGGAAAGTGCTCTGATACCACTTGCAAGATACCAGATAAAAAAAATATGCAGAACATAAATAAAATGCTTGAAATGGCAGAATAACAGTAAAATATCCAGCATAATCTCCACAATAACATAAAAATGATATAAGAACAACAATAGAAATAACACTTTGATTCATAAAGAAATGTTCACAGGCCTCTTCGAGGGGGCAACCTCCAATCGTGTAGTGCTTTGTTACAATAATCTCCAAGCTAGGGTTTTCATACCCTCGACCCTTATTTATACAAAATGTCTATCAAGAGAAGCATCTAGAGGAAGATCCTTCTAGAAGCGGAAACTTCTATTAGGTCTTCTTACATCCGCCTTATTCTATTTTATTGAAAGGCCTTATTAATATTGACCTTTATTACATCTGAATATATTAATCTACCTATGTGCGGGTTAGGACCCTAACAATGAGCCCAGTCTGTACTAAAGTATGTGTTTAACTTCTTAGACCAATATCGACTCAATAACAATCCATAAGCTTCTGGGATATCTACTACAATGATATCAATTACTTGAACAAATTTGGGATGTGTAACTATTATAATCATTACATCTTTGAGTTCCCCCATGACCTTGACCTGGTTTCTATCTAGCTATATCACATGTTTATTTCTTTTGAGAGGAACTACATTTAATGTTTTGCAAATAGACAGTGGCATAACATTAGAAGATTCTCCTAAGTCAACCAAATAGTTATGGAGGTTTCTGTTGAAGACTTTAAACATTAAAAGGAACGGTGGGACAAAAGATTTTCCCTTATTATCTTCGAAAGCATTCATAGTTGGTTTATTTCTTAGATCTGTGGGAGTTAGACTTCCTCCTTGGTCAGTACTTGTTGTAGGATTTTCTATTGATTTCAATTCTTGTAATCGAAAATCATTTTATTGAGGGATTCTACATATGTCCATAACATATATATTTTCCTTCAACTTCTTCAAATCTTCTACTATGTTGTAATCTAGCTTGGTCGATTTGCGTGTATGAATGTTTATAGGGTTTCTTCAGGGAGAAAAAGGTTATTTCGGGTGATCGGGAGATGGTTTTCCTCCCGAATTTAGGGTCGTAGTAAGGTGGTTTGAGACAGGTTAACCCCTACTTCATGTTTGCACAACCAAGACTTCTGTGAGTGGTTCTTGAACCTCAAATAGGTCATCAAAAGGCATAGGTAGGTCAAGGTCCCATTTCAACATGGTTGTTTCTTCTTGGGGAGCAACTTCTTCCTGATCGACGATATTCATAACTAATCCACTTGATTGTTCGGTTAGAGAGACTTCATCTAGAAATCGGTTGACCATCAAATTCATGGCATGCGCCCATTGAGGGCAGTCTCTTTCAGAGTGATTCTTTTGATGATAAGTACAGAAAGAGTCGAATGCTAGATTTTCCAGATCGATGTTTAAGTTGGTTGGGGGAGTTTCAATTGCTTTGAATGGTGGATTTATTTTGAAAAAATGGTTATAGGGCCTTTGGCCTTGGTTTCCCTTCCCTTCACTTCTCTCCATGTCTATGATTTTGTTTGACAACTTACTGACCATGCGTTGTAGATCCTCTATGTCCCCACTTCCCTTTTCAGGATCTTGTTCTGTTTGTTTCCCTGAGGGTCTAGTTAACAAGTGTCCTCTCCTAGGAAGAGGTTGAACTTCTTTCTTAACTAATCAGACCTAGCCTTCTTTGCATACTTTCATTTGGAACTCTATCGTTTTGGCTTTCTTCAAAATTCTCAGCTAGGGTTGGTTTGGTAGCCCTTTTTAAAAACATGGAAATAGAAGTTGGGAGAGCATTAGCATATACTTCAATTTGCAAATCCTAAGTAGGTTTAGATTCAGGTTGAAATTTGTTTAAGATAGTGGTAAACCTTTGACTGAAATCTTTAACCTTCTCCTTTGAACTCATGTTGGTGGTGAACAATTCAACCATCAAAGCTCCTGTAGTGGTTTCTTCTGCAAATTTGTCTAAAAAATCCTTTTGAAACTTTGTCCAAATAGTTATGGACCCTATAGGTAAGTCAAAATACGACGTGGAGGCTGAGTTCTCAAAAGTGTAGAGGAAAATCCTACATACTACGTCTTCATGTTGGGCATTCATCAGTCTGATAGCTAGTATGAATTTTTTGATATGGTCTTCAGGCAATCCTGAGGTTTTAGGGTCAAATTTAGGGAGTAACTTCTTTGGATGTTGGGGGAGGTTATGTACTCGTCCAGGTATGGTCAAATCATCTCTGTCCAACCAAGGTTGACTTTTCTAAGGTGTGTCTCCCCTTTCTTCATTATGCTCATTGTTATCTTCCATATCTTCAGATCTAGAAAGATGAGCGTTCTGAGTTAAACCCTTCCTCTTCAGAGAGATCGTCTAGCTCAAATAAGTTGTTGGCTGGTGTTTTATGGATTATATTAAGAGGATTTTCGATTTTATTGAGGGTGAAATCTATCAGATCTTCTATTGTGTGCACAAAAACCTGGTCGGGGGACTCGACCACTGGTCTGCTTAATTGTTTTCTTCGAGGAAGTTGTTAGGACTCTATAAATTTTGTTCGGATGATAGACAAATGATAGAGGTAACTATTTCAACCAGCTTTAGAAATGGGCACTATCCCACCCAACTCAGAGAGGGCTCTCTAATGTCACTTGATATTTCTTTGGAAATCATTGGCTAGATTTGGTTCGTTTTGGGGGGTATTATGAGGTTGCTGAAGAAATGAGGGGTAACATTTGGGCTATGGAGTCAGAAATAAATAATGCAGTAGCAGGTCATTAGAAGTTATCTAGAGGAGAAAGGCTAAGTGAGGCAATGAGTCTGAGTTTTCAAATTGAAATTTGCAAGGAAAAGAGGAAAAAGGAAAACACATAACTGCTTTAGAGCATATTAAAATGAATTCTAAAATAGTTGAGAAGAAAATCACATGAATTTAAATTGCTAAGTCTAGAGCATCATCAGATGAATTCCAGACTTTTAAGTCTCCAATTTAAAAGAGGAACTTGCAAATGGAATTTTAAAGACATGGGAAACACACACTATGAAAGAAGACAAAACTCATATCACAACCAATTAGAATATTTTCATAAACAGTTCAAAAATTTTCTTCTACGTCATATATTCAGTTTAGTTCCATGATCTTACAAATTCTACCTACAACGAGGTCAGGCCCCCTCCTTCTCTCATGCCTTCTATATCCTCGGGATGATATATATATATAGAGGATTTACACATGGAATTCAAAATGATTAAACTTCCCCATAGTTCTAAAGATAGAGGTTGGTTACAAAAAGGAGTAATGTATAATGATAGTTTTCCTATTTTACAGGGATCATTACAAACATGTCTGAGATATCCGAGGCTTTTTCTTTGAACGCCATATGTCCAAAAATTGTTGGAACATACTCAATTCCACTTGAGAATTTATTCCAGCCCGATGATTTCCTCTTTTAGAGTGTTCAACCAGGCTGGTTGATTTTACCCAACACTTTCGACCGTCTCAGCTCTAGTTTCTGTCTTCTATCGTTTTCTCCGTTTCTTCTTCACTTATCGCTTGTAGAGTTCATCCACGTGTCCATTGATGATTAGGTCCCTCATAACAGGATTTAATCTGACCCCTGATTCTGGTTCTGTCACAGGGTCAGTATGGAATTTGGTTGCTAATATCTTGGCAATTGACCTTTCTTTCTTACTCATTAATAAGCTTTCCATGTTAGTTGAAAACCCTATTTCATTGGATATTGTTTGATTGGATTTGTCCATATCTTCCAACTTTGCAGAGACCATGATTTTTTTTTTCCTTAACTCTACATAAATCAGGAAATCAATCCAGTTTGAGATTACTTCGCTTGTGAATGAGATGATTATTTCCTGGAGCAGAATAATGCCACCCATATTTGAATATCGGTAGCCCTTGAGTCTCAATCATGAATTACCAACAATATTACTTGCAGGTACGTTGGTTTATCACGCTTGGCCAATCTATTTCGAATGATGAGCCTTAGATTTAGTTATCCAGTGGCGTTCACCTAGCATTGTATGGACGTGAAGTACCTGAATGAGTGGCATGAGGTGATTTGACTAGACGTTATCTTCCCACACATGGATTGTTGATTTGACATATTCAAATGACATTAGAACACGTGACATTGTGGCTTTTGTGAAGATAGTTTTAGGCAGACCGATTTTCACCCCGATGTACCTCTGAAGGCACCACACATCCATGAATAAAACTGTGGTAGTTTTCCCTAGCCTACCTTCACATAATTAAAATTTGTGCTATTTCACCACCCGATATGGGTTACAGTCATTGATCTGGGTTTCTTCAATATACACGGTCCATTGAATCCTCTCCTTTTCTCTCTCACTATATTTTTCCACATGCCGCCACATATGACCTGGACCTCCAAATCGTGCCATGTCTCTTCATCGCTTTAGTCCCCCGTTAAATCTGAAACTTGGATTTCAAGTGTAATTGTTATGGTGATAACATAGGCTCCAATTGGGGATGCTATCCTCCCTATGAGAGAGAAAATAACTGTAGACCTGGTGCCCTCTTCGTTGGGACGCTTTCAAAACATGTGCATGTATCCTATTATGTCTTGGAGATTGAACATCAAATTTTAAAACTGAACTTTGCAAATTGCTCTCAACTGGATGCTGAAAAAATAATGCTAGGATCCAATTGTACATACTACTGAAAACTTAAAACAATGCTTGATCAACAAGCTTATTCACACACTCCTACCTACCCTGACTGTTGAAAAAGGACTGGCAATCAAGTGAAATCGAAATTCCATTGTATCCATGACAACATTCTATCTATTGTTTGTTTTCTTTGCACTTGCTTGTTCCAAATATTTTTTGATGATAATTTGCTCAAAAGTTTACCCATAAGTCCAATTCTTAAAAAATTAAAAGCACCTGGATTGTTCACTTCTTCTAATAGGACCACAAATGGATCTTCTAAAATATGCACAAAACAACTACCATGTTTCACTTTTTTCACTATATTTTCGTTTTCAGGTGATTTAACTTGTTGAAACTGATAGATCCGTTGAGAAGTCTGGTAGTAAAGATTTCTTCAGTCATAAGGAAACTATGGTTGGAGAACATCATCTGGTGTAAAAAGACTCATATTTGACACATACATGGCTTCATTGGAATCCACTATTATTTTTAGATTATGATTGTAAACCTTCTCCATATAATGTGTCTTGGGATCATGAATCATATGAAAGAATGTTTCCTCTTTAGGCGTCAAGACAGAAGAGCAATATTCCTTCACAAGTGCTTTACCACTGCTTGGAGTCTCCATAGATGCAATTTCAAAATCTTTATCCATGTCTAGGCTACTTAGAAATACGATCACTACGCTATTTTCAAGGGAAGAAAGACAACTTTGAAATACCTTGTCTTGCTGGAAATATTATTGAACATCTACATTAATCTCAGAAGAAGGAAAATGACTTTTAACAACAATTTCTTGATCAACTTATTCTTTGATTTGGTGGTTAAGCACAAGTTGTAACTGCGAATTGGAATATCCTTTCAAGTAATCAGCTACATGATCATTTAGTTCATGTGGGTGTTGTTGGTCTTCCTTATTGATAACAATTTCCTCATGTAAAGTAGTGCTATTGTGAACACAGTAAAACTTCCCTATTTCTTATGTTATATCATGATTTTCTTTCAACCATTCAAAGGAAGAACAACATAAAGGAAGATAGTTTTTATTTGTAAGTCCACTACTTTCTTTATATTTAACATCATGCCTAGATGCTTTCTGATTTGAAACATTACAAATATTTTGTTTCAACAGTTTGAAAGAGGAAAAACACAGTGGCAAAGTCCTTTTACCTGATTTCAAACTTTCTTCAGTTTCTTCACTGTTTTCATAGGCACGTTTTTCAATATCTTTGGATTGTCGAACATGATGTTTTTCGGCTTTATCTTCGACCAATGGCTATACTTTTGAACTTACAAGATCTTCTACACAACAAGTAATAGGAACTTAGAAGAGTGTTGCAATATCTTGTCAATTTGTTTCGTTAGTTTAGTGTGATTTTGCATTAGCACAAATTCGTTTGTCTCAATAATGATATTAGAATTTTCTTTCAACAATTTAAATGCAGCAAAGCATAAAGGTAGAGAATTCTCTTTAGCTGATCCAACACTTTTCTCTTTGTAACTATGATACGTAAGTTGATTTATCTCACCATGCTGCTGAAAAAGAACGTCTTCAACATCACAATCATCCTCATATTTGTCATGTACAGGAAAATCAACTACATATGTGATGTCATCTAACAAGAACAAACTAGGAACATCAAACTATTCTTCAACAAACTGATTTGTAAACTCATATTCTTGACTGTCTACAAATGAATACATAAAACAATCAACCCTTTGCTTATCATGAGATGGATCAAAACCCCCTCTTTCAACAGGTGGAATATATTTTTTTGCAGAATCATTGGTATTGGAAACTTCAAGAGGACTTATGATATTGTCAATTCTATGCTCAAGATCCCAATCAACCCTTTTCTTTTCATATTCACTTTCACGTTCTTGAGCATTCAATCCCTCATTTTGGATTTGTTTACATGCTTGGATGTTGTGTTGAATTTCCTGAGCATCATTAAACATTTTTTGTAAGGACTTAGGTCTTCTTTCCATCAGGAGGAAAGACAAATCTCAATGGAGAGTAGTTGCATAATGGAGCATGGCAACAACTTCAGTGGGTTGAATTTCTTTGAACAAATTGTGATAGATACTAGAAAACCTTCTATTGAATATATAAATAGTTGCATTGCTCTTCTTTTTTAAGGCATAGAACTCTATAAGTTGTAGATCCAAATATTTCTTCCCACCCCAAAAATTTAAAAAGACATCTTTCAATTCCTCCCATGAGATAATTGTCTCTGGTTGCAAATTTTTAAACCAATCTTTGGTGTCTCCTTTCAAGGATTGAGAGAAGGCCCTCATACAAACATCATCATGGTCAATATCAAACAAATATATAAAATGCTCAAGCCCTTGGATGCGTTTTTCAGCTGAGATGGTATCATGTTCCCCATCAAACATAGGTAGGTAGTCATAGTGTTTTGGAGGAAAATCATGAAGGATGTGAGGTAAATTTAAGGTTTTGTATCTATGCTGATTCTTGGAGGGTGTTGGATCAAGTGCATGAGATGAAATATCAACCCTGTTTTCCTGGGGCTCGTCAACTTGGTTATGGTCATCACATGGCCTAGATGGTTTTTTTTTATCAAAATCAATGATATAGTGAGGATATGCATGTACAACTTTAAGAGGAGGATATACAATTGCAAGATTCTCATGATTATCATTAGAATGCGGTAGGTAAATAAACATTATTTTGACATGTTTAAGGAAGGACCAGAGGCAACTTATAACAAACAATAAAATGCTTTGGAAAAATCCAAATATAAATACTTTTTTTCTTCCATAATGTCTTTTCATACCTTTGTCAAGGAATATCATTTCTAGTGGAGTCTCTGAATTACATTTGAAGATTGAGTGGAGTCACCAATAATGTTTTGGAATTCAGATTCTATATTGAGAGTGGATTCTCCATTGAAAATTTAAATTTCTGGATTCTTCTATCAGTGGAATCACCTTCAAATTAATTTTCTGATGTGTGGAGTCAGCAGAGCAAGAATACAACCAATATGTGCCCAAGTGTCTGCTTCTCTCAGGCCTTAGAACTCAACCATGTAGTTCTTTCACAGGGAAAATTTTCAATTTTGTCCACATCAACGACGCCATAATGTTAGCACTCTGTAAATTTTGTCTAGATGATAGACAAATGAAAAAGGTAACTGTTTCAACCAGCTTTAGAACTGGGCACTAGCTCACCCAACTCAAAGAAGGATCTCTCATGTCACTTGATATTTCTTTGGAAATCATTGTCTAGATTTGGTTCGCTTTGGGGGGTATTATGAAGCTGCTAAAGAAATGAGGGGTAACATTTGGGCTATGGAGTCATAAATAAATAATGCAATAGTACGTCATTAGAAGTTATCTAGAGGAGAAAGGCTAAGTGAGGCAATGAGTCTGAGTTTTCAAATTGAAATTTGCATGGAAAAAGAGGAAAAAGGAAAACATATAACTGCTTCAGAGTATATTAAAATGAATTCTGAAATAGTTGAGAAGAGAATCACATGAATTTAAATTGCTAATTCTAGAGCATCATCAGACGAATTCTAGACTTTTAACTTTCCAATTTAAAAGAGGAACTTGCAAATGGAATTTTAAAGACATAGGAAACACACACTATGAAGGAATACATAATTCATATCACAACCAATTAGAATCTTTTCATAAACAGTTCAAAAATTTGCTTATGTGTCATATATTCAGTTTAGTTCCATGACCTTACAATGTCTACCTACAACGAGGGCAGGCCCCCTCCTTCTCTCATGCCTTCTATATCCTCGGGATGATATATATATAGAGGATTTACACGTGGAATTAAACTTCCCTATAGTTTTAAAGATAGAGGTTGGTTACAAAAAGGAGTAATGTATAACGACAATTTTCCTATTTTACAGGGATCGTTACAAATAGGTCTGACATATCTGAGGCTTTTTATTTGAATTCCATATGTGCAAAATTTTCTGGAACGAACTCAGTTCCACTTGAGAATTTATTCCAGCCTGGCGATTTCCTCTTTTAGAGTGTTCAACCAAACTGGTTGATTTTCCCCAACGCTTTTGACCACCTCAACTCTGGTTTCTGCCTTCTGTTGTTTGCACAGTTTATTCTTCACTTCTCACTGTAGAGTTCATCCATGTATCTATTGATGATTAGGTCCCTCATAAAATGATTTAATCTGACCCTTGATTCTGGTTCTGTCGCAGGGTCTGTATGGAATTTGGTTGCTAATATCTACACAATTGACCTTTCTTTCTTACTCATTGATAAGCTTGCCATGTTAGTTGAAAACCTTGTTTCACTGGATATTGTTTGATTGTCTTTGTCCATATCTTCCAACTTTGCAGAGAGCATGATTTTTGTTTTCCTTAACTCTATATAAATTAGGAAATCAATCCAGTTTGATATTACTTTGCTTGTGAATGAGATGGCGATTGCCCGGAGCATAATAATGCCACCCATATTTGAATATCGGTATTCGTTGAGTCTCAATAATGAATTACCAACAAGATTACTTGTAGGTATGTTGGTTTATCATTCTTGACCAATATATTTCAAATGATGAGCCTTAGATTTAGTTATCTAGTGGCATTCGCCTAGCATTGCATGGATGTGAAGTATCTGAATGAGTGGCATGAGGTGATTTGACTAGCTGTTACCTTCCCCCACATGGACTATTGATTTGGCGTATTCAAATGACATTAGAACCCGTAACATCGAGGCTTTTGGGAAAATGGTTTTAGGCATACCACTTTCTTCCCCGATGTACCTCTGAAGGTGCCACATGTCCATGAATGAAACAATGATAGTTTTCCCCGGCCTGCATTCGCATAATTAAACTTCACGTTATTTCACCACTTGATATGGGTTTCGGCCATTGATATGGGTTGCTTCAAGATCCATGGTCCATCATATCCTCTCATTTGCACTCCTGCTATATTTTTCCACAGGCCACCACATATGACCTGGACCTCCAAATCATGCCATGTCTCTTCATCGCTTTAGTCCCCCACTAAATCTGAAACTCAAATTTCAAGTGTAATTGTTATGGTGGTAACAGAAGTAATGGAGCTAAAGGCAATGCACCGATCTGATGGGCATAAGCTCTTGTGATTCATATGAATTGGTTCAATTCCTCACGAGGAAGAGCATAAGGTATATCATTGAACATGTGTTCTTCCTCGTGCTGGGGTGAGTTACTTGTTTCAGGAGTACTCAATGTGTCTGGGATGTCTTGGGAATGACTAGCCATGCATGTGGGATGTTTTGAATCTATAGGTTGTGTGAGAGATTTTGTAAAAAATATTGTCAGCCATTCATTCTTCTCGCCCTCCTTCTAGAGCCAATTCTATTGAGGGGTCTTAAATCCCTTTAAATCAACATCAGGAACCAAACTCGCCACCGAGGCCCAATTAGAATCTGCAACATTTAAGAGTGAAAGGGTTATCCCAAGATTATCTTCTTCTCCAGTAGTTAAGATTTTACCACTTTGTTACCTAGTTGGTTTATACCGACTTTTATCTTGTATCAGTCCCACCTATTAGAGAAAATACAAAAAGAGAATGTTATAACTGAAGGGGAAGCCTTCACAAGAAAACATAAATCCCATCGATTAATTGGCCAGATGGAAAGATCTGGAGAGCCATTCCACCCTTAAACGCTGCAGAGTCTAATTAGGCCTCGGTGGTGGGTTTGGTTCCTACTGTTGAGTTAAAGGGATTTAAGACTCCTCAACACATCCCATGTGAATTTGTCTCCTTTTTCTTTGTCATGCTTGCTTGACTCACACACTTCCCCAAGATGAATGTACTCATCCCCCATGCTCCCAAAAACTATGGGATGTGACTTCTCACACTCACCCTCTAACATGCATTCAATGATTGGCTTTGGGAACATCCAATCATAAACTAGAGTTTAATACATAATGATAATAAAATTTAGGATTGTGGGTGGAATTAATAGACATGGGTAATTCCCCCTTGGACCCCTCTATTAGGCATTGTCCTATAACCTCCCCTCTCTTGTGGATTAATTCTCCCCCCATATCCGTCCATGTCCCCTTAGAAGTTGGCATCACATTTTATTGTTAAAATTTAGAAATACATTTTGCATATACATCACTTTCATCATAACCACACATTATATCTACATAAGCATTAATTAAACTAGGGATTATAGTGGGGATGTTACACTCCCCCACTCCTACAATGGTGCACCATCCTTTGTGCACACTATGATGACATACTTACATGCATACATACATACATGCACACACACACACACACACACACAAATTTACATCACAATACTTAAGAAATAAAATTATACAATTTTTCCACTCCAGCATCAGTTCCTTGAACCAAAATCTCCTGCTTCTCTCAACATGTACACCGAAGCAATGAACCATTCATTTATTAAGGATAAACCAAGGAATGTGTCATTATTTTATCAAGGTCCCAACACAAGTTGGATAGGACTATGAGATGTGGTTCAAGGACTCTAGCTACCCAAAATGGATTCTTGCATTCTATTTTCTTCATAATTGAAAAACAATTATGGGTATTCTTCTCACATGTTTTCTTTATCCTCCCATGTTGAATCTTCAGGACTGTAGAAATTCCATTGAACCTTTACCAACCCCATGGTATTGTTCCTGATCACTTTGAATTTATGGTCCATGAAGTGTAATGGTTCCACTCGAAACATCCCTTCATGCTCCAAGTGGATCATATTCTAGTCAATTATGTGGTTAAGGTCCAGCACATATTTCTTTAATATTGATACATGAAACAAATTATGCACTCTCATGGATGCAGACAATGCTAGCACATATGAAATTGGCCCTATTATTTCTAATATTTCAAAAGGTCCACAATATCTCACTACCAACTTTTGGCAATTTCCTAATCTTAACGAACTTCTATTTTCCTTCACTTTTAAAAATACATGTTCGGCCACTTTGAAATCTTTGAACACTCTATTATTGTCTGCATAAATTTTCTTCCGATCCTAGGAATCCTTTAAATTTTTCTTGATTATTTCCATCTTCTCTTCCATTTCCTTGAAAAATTATGGCCCAACAACTACTCTGTTTGCTATATTATCCCAACTCACTGGTGTGTTACACTTTCTGCCATACAATGCTTCAAATGGTCTCATTTTTTATGAGGCCTGATACCCATTATTGTATGAAAATTCTACTAAGTGGATATAATATTCTCGCTTTGATGTTGATCCATCATATACATTATGAGGATGTCCTCAATTATTCTGTTAGTCCTCTATGTCTATCCATCTGACGCTGGGTGATATGGTGTACTAAGATTTAGATTTGTTCCAAATCCTTTGAACAAACCCTTTTAAAATATGGAAGTAAATTTTGAATATCTATCTGAAACTATTTCCTTAGGAACTCCATGAAGCCTAGCAAGTTCTTTCTTATAGATTTTTTCAATATGTGTTTCCTTGTGTGTAGTCTTCACTAGAATGAAATGCGATTCCTTAGTTAATTTATCCACCACCACCATGACGAAATCACGTTGCTTCATTGTTCTGAGAAATTTTGTAATAAAATCAACTGTGACAACTTCCCACTTCCATTCTGGAATGGGAAATGGGTGTAGTAACCCTACTAGATTTCTATGTTCAATCTTCAATTTCTATCATTCTAAATATCTGTCTATGCAATTAGCCACTTATTTTGTCATTCTTGACCAAAAATATTGGCTTCTTACCATTGCAATTGTCTTTTGATATCCCAGGTACCCGAAAAATGGCACATTGTGCATTTCCTTTTAGCTCAATGGAATTAGACACATAAACCTTTCCTTTGTACATGAGAATTCCATCTTCTTTTATCTCATAAAAACTAAATTTCTACTGAAAATTACCTTGTTTTAATGTTTCTTTTATTTTTAGATATTGCTAGTCTAAATTTGTTACTGCAATAATTTTATGTTTCATATCAGTCTTGTACATGATAATGGATGCAATATGTACTTCATGATCTCCCATGTTGAGTTCACTAGCCACTTGATTTTCCTTTCCTTTGATGTGATTAATTTCAAAATCATATTCACTAAGGAATTCCATCTATCCATTTTTTTCTGGCATTTAATGTTGGTTTTCCAAACAAATGTTTCAAACCACAGTGGCCTGTCCTTAGCTCAAATTTATTTCCCATAATATAATGTCTCCACATTTTTAATACATGTACAATTGTTTCTAGTTCCAGGTCATGTGTGGCATAATTCCTCTCATGGTCTTTTAATTTCCTGGACTCATAACATACAACGTGTCTTTTTTACTGAAGACTCCACCCAGTTCTTCCTTGAATGCATCTGTGCACACAACAAAATATTCATATGGATATGCAATCTTTAATATTGCTGCACTTGTCAAAATATATTTCAACCGCTAAAATATCTCTTTACACTTGGAAGTCCATTCAAATATCACTCCCTTCTTTTGCAAAGTGATTGGACTTGCAAACTTTGAGAATCCTTTTATAAATATTCGGTAATAACATATAAGACCCATGAATAATATAACCTCTGTGACATTTCTTGACGTTGTCCATCCTCTAATGACCACTAGTTTCTTAGGATCCATTGTGATTCCTTCTTCTGAAATTATATGCCCCAAGTAGTGAATCTTCTTTTGATAAAATATGCATATACGTATATTAGCATACAATTTATGCTCTCTTAAAACTTGCAACACCATTTTCAAATTCTTCTCATGTTCCTCTTCTGATTTATAGTAGATGAGTATATCATCTAGGAACACAATTACAAACTTGTCCAGGTATTCCTGGAACACTCCATTCATTATACACATAAAAATAGATAGGGCATTTGATATTCCAAGTGGCACTATCACGACCACATAATTCCCATATATTTTTTTGAATGTCGTCTTGCTGATGTTTTCTTCCTTTATCCTCACTTGATGATAACCTAATCTCAAGTCAATCTTCGAAAATATTCTTGCACCTTTCAACTGATCAAAAAAATCATCAATCCTTGGTAAATCATATTTGTTCTTTATGGTGACATTATTTAGTTGTCTGAAATCAATGCACAACCTTGAGGTTCCATCTTTCTTTTTCACAAAAGAACTAGGGCACCCCAAGGTGACACACTTGGGCATATATATACCTTCTTTAAATGTTTTTCAAGTTGCATTTGAAACTCTTTCAACTCTAGTGTGCCCATTTTGTAAGGTGTTTTGGAAACTGGGGAAGCTCTTGGCACCAAATTAATAGAGAAATCAATGTCTCTCTTTGGTGGAAATATGGGAATCTCCCTAAAAACATATTCAAAATCCCTTCATATAAGATGATCTTCAATGCTTTCCACTTTATATTTGGATACCTCTTCCATATGGGCTACAAAAATCTAGCATCACTTTCCGAAACTCTTCTTCAACTGCATAGCTGAAATATCTCTAAGAACTACAAATCTTTGAATGCCTTGAATCTTGCCTTGCTACCCTTCTTCATCAAGACATGTGATTTTCTTGTTGTAACAGTCCAAGATAGCATGGTGTTTTACCAGCCAATCCATTCCAATTAGGAAATCATATGAACCCAATGGTATGATGTTAACATCTACCTTTGTGTTGAGTCCATTCGTGTCTATTGGACAATATTTAAATAGCTCATTGGTTTTCCTTTTAGCCCCCTATGGCTAACTGAACTAACCAATATTTCTTATCCTTACTCCTTTTTAAGTGAAACATTTCAACAATATTAGAATTTACGTAACTATGGATAGCTCTAGAATCAATTAAATTTGCTATGGGCTAGTTATGAATCTTACCTTCCACTTCAATCATGGGGGATTGATATTTGCTTGCTTTTTGTCCAAGGCTAGATAAATCCTTGATATGTTTGAGTCCCATGTATTCCAATGTTTCATCCTCTTGAATGTTTTGGATGATCCTCATTATTTCTATTTTGTGAGGGAAGTCCCTATATAAGTGATTTCCCTCACATCCCCAACATTTACTTGTTGCTACCTTGTCCCTTTCCCAAATGAATTTGTAGTCTTGTGTCCATTTTTGGGCTAACTAACCTTGTTTATTTACTTGGGTACTATTCTTGAAAAAGGGTGACTTGAATTTTTTTTCCTTTGGTCCATTTTACCCTTCATCTTGTCATTCCAAGCCTTTTGGAAAATTGGCCTTCCTCTACTTTTCTCATAAAGATGTTTTTCTATCCTTATGGCTTCCTCCACTATTTTGGGGTTATTATATTGAATATTGTCACTATATAAAGAAGGTAACCCACTTTGAAACCTTTTGATTTTGACTTTCTCATCCTTTATGAAGTCCACACACTTCAACAATTCGAAGAACCTCTTCTCATATTCGTTCATTGTCATGCTTCCCAACTTGAGTTCAAAGAACTATTTCATATTTCTTTCATACTAATTCTCAAAAAAATATTTCTCTTGGAAATATACTTTGAACTGCCTGCATGAGATCCTCTTCTCATAAGGTGTTTGGATTGCTTATGTTGATCCCACCACATGGTTTCCTTTCCTTGCAAGTGATAGCTTTCAATTCTAGCTTCTACCCTTGAGGGGTAATCATGTAGGTGGAAATGTTTCTTCATTTCCAACAATGAGGCCTCAACATATTCTCCTTTCGTATGCTCACCATTTAAATTTGGTGGCTTGATTTTTCTGATTTCACCTTCTAATATGTCTTCCTTAGGCCTTCTCCTTTGCCTCTAGACAAGACACATACTTGGGATGCTCCCTGGACCTAGACTTGCATGAGTTATTCTAGTGGATTTCCTTGGTGAATGATGATGCCTGCTCATGCTTCTTGGTTTTCTATCATTCCATGATCATTCCTTTTGCTTTGAGATCTGTTTCTTCTCACTTTTCTAGCACTAGCTAATTTCTTGGTGCCAGAGTATTTATTGAGTTTATTATGCAACATATCTAGAATCTGAAGTATTTCTTCCTGAGACTTTGTAATCCTTTCATTATCTGCTCTATAGCTCTACACTTCCCTATGAAGTCTTCTCATAGCTATAGACTCATGCCTACCTCTTCTCCCATTTGACTTTGTCTCAGCATTACCCATGCTAACATGAAGACCTATGATCTCTTCCTCATGGATATAAGATCCCTGAGCATATTCCATAACTTCAGTGCTCATATAAGAGCCAAATTTTCTTTCATGTACATTTAATTTTGCAAGAAATGTGAACGTAATAAATATTGTTAGAACATGCATAACATAAAATATTTCATCAATTAGAATATAGATTACTCTTTATCCCAATTTATGAAGGACACAATGAACCAAATCAAAATCTTATTCCTCAGTTGAATTCCTCTCTGAAATAAATTTCCAATGGTTGTACTCATGCCTCAATTTGAGTTTTGAGAAAAATGTTACAACATTTACAGGTTGCTATTTCCACTCTTTTACTGCTACATAAATTCTTTTATCACTTTCTGAGAAATTTTAATGCCCAATTCAAAATCTTAGGTGGATAAATGTCTTCTACTCCTCAATACCTTTCCAACGACTATTTGTTTTCTCAAATCTGATCTTTGATCTGAAAGTTATGGTAGACTAGAGAAGTTTAGTTTGTTTTACCCAATTTATCCATGTATGCTACATGTGTCTTCTTTCTATTCTCGCACAGTTTTACATACCCAAATTCCAAATTTGGTTCCATGGATTTATTCTTTGGTTCAAAATATCTCCATAGGTTGCTCTTGTGCTTGAAATGAATTTATGAGCAAGGATTTATTCCCTCTCGAAGTAATTTGGCTTTGAAATTTTACCCTCACTGTTTTGGGTGCTATAACTTTCTCCAACAAGCTATGTTTTGCGCCTGAGATATCTCATTGTATATCTCTCTCTAAGTTCTTTTATTTGAGTGGAAGACACAAGTGTACCTTAGTACATTTTTTTCTCATGGGTTTTTATTGGCTAAAAACATTGTTTAAGGCCTCGAAATTGGCTCACAATTTAATGACCTTAAAAAATATGAAAAATTAGGAAAATTTCATATAAAACTGACTATTTTATGGTTATTACAGCCCTTTAAATATGAGTTGTTGATCTCAAATCGATGAAATACGAGCCTTTGATTCGAGCTCCATCGACAATCAACGATCAACACTTTTGTTTGGACGTGTACAACCATTTTCCCAAACTACCTACCCGACCATCAACCATCAACCCATTCCCTTGATAGTCGATTCACAACACAATGATAAACCAATCAATCTGACCATCGGACATCGTTCATCAGTGATTTTCATTGGTGAATGAAAATCCTCATCAATTCGATGAATGCTCAATCATCATCCCATCAACCATCGATCATTTCTCTTGGTAACCACTTACAACACATTACCAAACTGGCCAGCCCAACCGTCAACATTTCCCGTTAACTGATGAAACACTTCTCTAGTTCATCTAACCCAACCATTAGCCATCGGCCATAGAATATACTTATTGACTGACGTGGCATGACACGTGGATGTTGACGTGGCATGACACATCATCCTAAGGTGTCAACTTGGATGGTGTGGCACAACATGTGGATGTTGACATGGCATGGCACGTGGGTGCAAACATGGAATGACACAGCATCACCCTCTTTCCTTTATTAGATATTGATTTTTTCTCTTGGATGACTTGAATACCTCTCCAATTCAGTCAATGCTCGACCATTGGTCCATCTATTGTCAACAATTTCACTTGTTCAATGAAAACACTTTGTCGAATTGGTTGATGCCTAACCATTAACCCATTGACCATCAATGATTTCCTTTGGCAACTGAAAATACTTATTCGACTCTAGTCGATACCTGACCATCGACGATTTCATTTAAATACCAAAAACACTTCGTCAAATTCGGTCAACAACTGACCATCAACCCATCGACCATCGACGATTTTCTTTGGGGATCAAAAACACTTCGTCAAATCTGGTCAACACCTGACCATCATCCCATCGGTCATCAGTGATTTCCTTTGGCCAAATCCCCAAATAATGTGGGTTGTCGATACTCAAGCCAATGTGATATTGATCATCGATTGACTCCAACTCCCAACCGATTGAAACTAATCTAGATCGTCGATCTGCTTCAACTTCCCAAGGGACAAAAATGAATCTCGATTGTTGATATTGATCTGTAATTGAGGGACTGAGAGTCCACACAATTCACTAACATGGATACTCACTGTGGAATTCAAAATATTCTATCTTTGTAATTTGAATTCACTTTCAACTACAACCGAAGTGTAAAATATGCTTGTTCTTTGTACCCCCTCTATGCATTGCCATTGTATTCAATTTTAAAAACCCCAACCTGCATTTAAAATCATTTTCAAGGTAATAATTTGTAGATTAACGATTTCTCCTATAGATATGGCCAGTGGCCAACTGATAGAACAAACAACAAACAATTTAAAAAAGGGGGTGCACTTAGTCACAAATACAACCCCAATCATAAGTATTTTGGGGTGTTTCAATTCTGCAGGAAATTTTTTTATAGTGTGCACAAATAAAAATGGAACATGTGAAAGGATCTCATAGTTTTTGTGGTAATAATCAACAATATAACTAAATTAACAAAATCCAAAACTATCTTCTATAGGGCCAATTACACATAAGAAACCAAAATAGAGGAAACTAGAACCAATGGAATTTTATTATGCTTGAAGAATTCATTACAAGGGAGTGAGCTATGCATGCTCAAAATCTCATGCACTGTTACACACTAGTAGATTATATTTGCAAAAATCCATGGTGCATAGATACCTTCACTCAACATGGATAGGGTCTTTAACTCCTTCATCCACCTGACTTCGAGCAATTTGCACTAGCTCTTATCTCTGTTATTGGCCTCCCAAAATTATCCTTTCATTTTTTTATTCTTCACCACAACCCTCATTGTTTTTAATGGGATTCCTTTGGAAGGCCAATAGTCAGAGTTGTTCATTTCCCCTTCCCATTGTTCTAGAAGACAAAATAAAATGAAAAAAAAAAACTAAAACATGTTTATTTACAACATTTACAAACATTTTCCAAGATCCAATTTGGAACACACCTCCCCATTTGAAGGATTTTGGTCCCCAAAAGATGGACCATTAAGGAGACAGAAGCAGAAGACCTCCATTTGTCTTTGAATATCCACCATTCCATTTTTGACAAAGGTGGTTTGTCTCCTACTTGTCTACCATTGTTTTTTTGCTAGAGGAGTTATGATCTTTCTCCCTTGATGTGCTTTGATGAGATATGCCTTGTCACCCTTGACCAAGTGGTACTTGGTTTTTCTCATGTATAAGGTAGAATCCCTATCCCACAATTAGTGCCTACAGAACATCACTCCACATGTGTCCAATGGTGAAACTTCAAATTCTACCTCATCAACATATTTGGCACTAATTGCAAACTTGATTTTACATCGTCAAGTGATTATCATAATTGTTTTCCCTTGCAACCATACTAGTGAGCTTGGCTGCACTAGATCATAGGTTTCTATACCAAGATCATTAACTAATGTTTTGGAAACCATATTACATTGAGAACCACTATCAAACAAGGAATTTACCTTTCATTTCTTCATTTCAACTTTGATTTGAAATAATGCATGTTTATCTCCACCTACCTTTCGTTGTTGCAATGTGGTGCAGACCATAAATTCATCTAGATCAGAGGTGCTTTCTACCGCTTCTTCTTTTGTCTTGGTAGATTTTATTGGATAAATCCATAAGTGTGGACACAAACCGATCTCCCTAGATCCACCTGGATCTAGAACAAAGCAAGACAAAACATGACTCTTTCCCTAGATTCTAACCATTGAATTAAATAGGAGGCAAGAACAAAGTACATACCTTATGATCACTTCCTTTGGTCTTTTTTCCTCCCACTTCACTCCAGTGCTCTCGTATAGTCAATACCAAAACAATATAAACCAACCAAAGTGAAGAAAGAACAATCTATTCAATAGTGAATCTATGTATATGATCAAGGATTCATACAATAAAGTGGAATTAGCTTTATGGGAAAGGGACATATTACTGTATCATATTGATGGAAAGTAAATATTACAACCTGAGCCTTGATGTTGCAAAATTCCTTTCGATGGCCCTTGGCTCTGACACACACACTTGCTCACTTGCATGAAGAAGATCAACCACCTTTGATAAACTTGCTGGAGTTCTTAGCTCCTGCAGCATCAATCCTTCACACAGTCTTTCACCAATTCTCCAATGAATCTTGCTTAACCTTTTCCATGAGAATTCACTCAATATATAGGAGAGAATGAATTGGTTACTTGGATAAGAATGATCCCAAAATATCAGGGAATCCAGTACTAGGATAACCATTCGAATGCCATCTCATTCTTCTAGAAGATTCCGTTCTAGAAGCTTAGAGAATTCATCTTTTTCCTTGCTTAAAAAAGAGTTCGCACCCTAGCAGTTCAACACAGTGCGAACTTCTCACACCTTGGCTTAAGGCAGCCTATGAGAATAATGTATTCTCACAGGCAAATATACTAGCGGCCTACGAACAGTCCTCAAAAATGTGATTTCTGGAAATAGATGAAGGTAACTTTTCTCAGGAGAAAGTTCTAATGAAGATCCTGAGTACACCATCATCAATACATCATCATGATGACCAAAATCATGGGTAACAGAATCCCCCCCAAAGTATGAGGGTGGAACCAGTGACAGCCGATATACTTTGTAAGCTGCATGTGTGTGTCGAGAACCAGGAGCACACCTAATCAGAAACCTGTGAACAACCAAGAATCTGCATAATATCTTATATATCAATTCTGAGGTAGGCATTCCCATACTCAGATCACAGACTGATGACATTATAGACATGGGTTATGGCCACCAATCATACACTGTGGATCCATGCCGTCAAAATATAGCATAGCCACCAAAATACATTGTGGATCTATGCGAGAAATTTCAACTCAAGATGACATAGCCACGAAACATACACAATGGATCTATGTGTCGTAAATTATATATACTTCATTGCAACCTGGATCACAAAGATGATATCCAGGGTCTTCAATATCGTCGCCCAAAGTATGAATCTAACCATGTGATTACATGTGTTGAAGTCGAACATGGTAGAAACCACTTGATTATCGGTCATTGATGAAACCGTTAACAAGTGCGAGGGAAATCACCATTGATGTCAATGACTCCCAAGATACCTTACTAAAATCCATCGAGTGTGAATTAATGATTTGAAGTTGAACATCTGATGGAATATTTTGATCAGGGGTCAATGATGTAAACCCACTGTCGAAAGCGAGGAAACCTGCCATTGAGGCATGCAAGATCCAAGGTACCAAATAATTTCTAAGTATTGTTTTCGGATAATGAGATGAAGTCGATGGAACAAAACTCATCATAGGAGGGCCTTGATGTATCCCCCATCAATAAAACGAAATAAGTAACAGAGAATTTTGCAAATTGGACCAGACATAGGGAAGGATGACACGAAAAGAATGGATAACTGCAAATGGCCGACTCAATATAGGTTTTGGATGGACTTCTCTTGAACATATGAACGACACGACCAATGATTTGGTGGCATTGACTCAAAGAAGACACAGGGAATGACCTTGTAACAAATCGAATGAGAGACAAATGGATTTCCCAAACCGGCTTCAAATGATGAATAGGGGGTGTCATGTTCAAGAGCGACACTTACTGCCAATCAATACGAATATGAAAACATATCCCTTTCCCAAATTTTCCCCCACCATTTCTGGCAAGTACCTCTTTATTTTTTACGCAAGCTTGAGGAGGATAACATATGCTTGTTGATATAAGCTCATCCTTCGGATGAGTCCCTCAGAGTATATTTAACGAACCCTAAGAAAGAGTGGTTCGGTCCCATCACGGGTCTGTCAATGTTTGTTTAACGAGTCCAGAGATAGAAAACTCGAAGGTTTTTCAAGATTATAGAGTTTGGAAAAACACTTAAAAGAGAACTCTCTCAGTTCCTTTTTCATAATATAGTCTGGACGAGACCGAAAAAGAGATAAATTATCGCTCACCAGACGCTTATTTCAAAGACTTTATCGAGCGTGAAAATAGCAAGGTCACTTGGCGATCTTTTCATGTTTAGAGAGTCTGAAAAGATCTTAAAGAGGACTCTAGGGGGGTTCCTTTTTCGTATAACCTTGTTGAGCCTGAAAAAGTGATAAAAGTATGCTCGAGTGCATTCTCATCTATTTACGAGCGCAAGAATGGAGAAAAACGACGCTCGAGGTTTTATGTAAAAAACCATAAAAAACAATCAAAAACACGTGATAACAAAGAAAAATATGTCCATATCCTGATATTTGATTATCAAAGTCATCACGCCTGCAATAATTACACTCAACATGACATTAGGGATTAGGGTTTAATCAATAAATAATCATAAAAACCCAAAATGATATAGTAAAAGTAAATAAAATGAGTAAATACTCTCTTTTACCACACCATTTTACATTTCCACTATTGAGCTCCAAAAACCCCTTTTTTTACCTTCTTTTACCCTTCGAGTTTGGCGTTAGATTGCGGGAGCTACGAGAGACCATTCAGCGAGCCATATGCGACATTAAGGTAAGCTCTTCATCCTTGATATTTTCATGGTTTAAATTTGTAATTTCATTGGTTAAATGTTTAGTTTTGAGTTGAGTTTTCAAGCCCTACAAGCGCGCTGCAATTCTCGCAGGCGGGCCATACGGGGCCTGCGAGAATGAGGCGTTCTCGCAGGTGAGCCTTAAGCCACCCACGAGGTTCTCGCACTGTGCCCATGGGGCACCTACGAGAACTTCAAAGCCCATTTTTTTTTTAAATTTTAAGCCAATAAAAAATATTCAAAGCATGAAAAAAGTTATTAATCCTCTTATTGTGTTCCTTGTGCAAATAATTGGCCATCACCATGGTACTTGAGTGGTGTGAAAGGGAACATGAAGAGGATAATGCAATGGCCAAAAATCATCCGCCTACCATAGCTTCTTTGAGAGATTGTGGGCTCTTAAAGTACTTTCGCATCCCGGGCATGAGGGCCCAAATCAGACTATTAGAATACCTAGTGCGTATGTGCGACCCAGATCAGCAGGTTTTTCATGTGGGGGCTCACACACTGTCCATAGACATTGAGGACATCTACTTTTTGACTGGATTGTCCAGGCACGGGTACTATGTTATCCTGACCAGTAGTAGAGGTGGTGGGATAAAGATGAGTGAGTACTGTAATCAATATTGCATTCCCAAGGCTGAGAGACAGAAAGGAAAAGTGGCTATCTGGGGGGTACGAGACTTGAACCTCCATACTATCCTTTTCACTATAGCACAAATGGCTAGGAGTTTTTCTCCTCATATAGCATTACAGAGATACTTCCAGTACGCCATCGAGTGTACTGAGCCTCGAGTATTCAACTGGGCAGATGCTGTGCTTCGCAGTATCAAAAAGCAATTGACTAAATGCAGACGTGGTAACTTGAAGCAATTTGGGTATGGATCTTTGTTGGTGTCCTTCTTCCTTGAGAGGGTCCCCGTATTTAGACTATAGGCTGAGTGGAATGTACCAGGTCCTAGGGATCCAAGGATGCTGAAATGGTGTCGGCTCATGGCCCAGCACGTAGCAGGACCGATCGTCAAGTACGACGATATTTTCTTTGACTGGCTTCAAACCCAAATGTTGATGGTTGATGAATACACTTATGTCGGGTTGGATTTCCGAGGAGATCCGGATTTATCACTACCAGAGGATACTTAGTGGGGTGACCTTGGTAAGAAGTACACACATTTTCTCTTTTTAAATGTTTTTGAATTTTTTATCATATTCAAATGTTTTTGTTTTATATGTTCATCCAAAAACTAATACAAAATCATTTGTTGATAACACAGATGTTGGACCTTACAGACCTCCCGGCACTTCTCCCATCCAATGGTGAGGAGAGGTAGCGGCAACACCACAGTATGCTGAGGATTACCAAGTAGTGGAACAAAATCTAGAGGGCTTGACAGCAGACATTCCAGATATGACTCTGGAAGAGGTTCCACGATGCGATCAACATCATACTGTACGGGTATCAACAGCTATAATTCGACTGCTCCGTAGGGTTTCTAGGGAAATTGTGTGTTACCGTGAACGTTATCCATGACGTCACTTTGTAGAAGCTATAAGCTTCAACTTTTGATATTTTGGTCTTCGGACAAACTTTTGATAAAAAACTCTTTGGATCGTTATATATATAGATGGCTTCTACCGGGTTACTTTATATTGTGTGAATTTTAATGTGTTTAATTTATAATTGATTCAAATTTTTGTTCAATACATAATTAGCCAATGCATCTGTTAATGTATTAAGACATCTAGGAATATGCTGATATTCAATGTGATCAAAATAACGTTCCAAGAGGTGAATTCAAAAATACACCTATAACAAAGTAGGACTTCGAATATAATAGATATTACTTAGCTGTAGTACTACAAGCTACGAGTCAAGTTGTACAACCAAATGATGAATTCCAAGCGAGATAGCATCAACCAATAATTCAATAACTGCGTTATACTCTGCAATGTTGTTGGTCACACGGCCGAGGCACACACCTCGTAAAGATACAAGTTCATTTGTTGGGGCATAGATTTCCCATGCAACGAATGCAAGGTTCAGAGTACTACGGCTAGCGCCATCAACGAAGCCAATATAGGGTAGCGAAGACTCTGGCATCTAGAAATCAAACACAATGTCACATAAGGGTAGAGACCGAATAATGACAAAAGAAAACTATAGTAACACACACAAAGTATGATACATTAAAATGCATGTACTTGTGCACAAATGATTTATGCATAGTACTTCTTCAAGTACAACCCATTCTTGGGTTCACTCAAAGGGATACCATCATAATCTACCAGCTCATATGCTCCTTTTTCCAAAACTCGGTGAACAATATAAGGACCTCGCCACATGGGTTCGAATTTCCCAGCTCCTAACACATCTCGATCCTGTTCATAGAGAAGAACAAGATCACCTTCGGAGAAAATGTGAGGCTTGACATGCTTGTCATATTGAGCCTTGGAAATTTTCTTCTGGGCTTCTATTACTAGAGTGGCGTCACGTCAAGTCTCGTCTAATCGCACTAGATACAACAGACTTTCTTCTT
Organism: Picea engelmannii; assembly: GCA_009831015.1. NCBI lineage: Eukaryota > Viridiplantae > Streptophyta > Pinopsida > Pinales > Pinaceae > Picea > Picea engelmannii. Next base: position 322,710 of record ML782581.1, read on the forward strand.
CAGTAGAAGTGTTGGGTAAGAGTTCTACAACTAGCTTTAGAGAGGGTATCTCGCATTCTATAGGAAGAATGGATTCCACAACATAGACTAACCGAAAAGGCGTAAACCCAGTAGTGGATTTGACAGATGTCCAGTATGCCCACAATGTCTAAAACAACATTGTGTGCCAACTTGTTTTATGAATTCCTATCATCCATCGAAGCATAGTTATAAGAAATTTGTTGATCGCTTCGACTTGACCATTAGCTTGTGGATAATAGGGTGTTGAGTTATCATGATGAAGACCCAACCTTTCCATAAGTTCAGACATCATACAATTCCTAAAATGGCTACCGTCATCAGTGACGATAGATTGGGGGACACCAAAATGAGCTATGATGTGATTAAAAAGAAACAACGCTGAAGTCTTTCCAGTATTATTGAATGTCGGCATCACCTCGGCCCATTTTGTAAAGTAATCAACAACTACAATGATGTAAGCATGCCCCCCAACCGAGTGAGGGTGACATGTCATGAAATTGATGTACCATTTTGCAAAAGGACCAACTAAGACCGCAGGATGAAGAGGAGCAGGATGTAACCGAATTTTCTGGTTGTAGGTCTGGCAGGCATGGCATTTCTGAACAGCAATAATGCAATCATTAAACAAATAAGTCCAAAAATATCATGTGCGTAAGATCTTCTGGGCAGTAGCATACCCAGACATATGACCACCACATGCTTTGGAATGGCAGTCATTCAGATCTTTCTCAGCTTCATCAAATGTTAGACAACGTCGAAAAACAGAGTCAATTCCTCGACGGTAAAGAGTATCCTCGAGGATAATGTATTGACGCGCTTGATAGCGTATGTGACATCATTCAATACTAGATAAAGTAGGCCAGAAAGTCTGGGTTTGGAGATATATAATGATATCCCCATACCAAATATCGTCAGTGCTAATAAGGAAAAGAGATTTATCAGGTAATGAATCTACTTCTACATTTTTCGTTGGAGAATGAGGAAAATCACATATCAACTCAGCAAAAACTAATGAATTCTTGGACTTGGCGCAATCGAATTCCAAGTCAAACTCCTGGAGTATGAAAATCCATTTGGAGTACTTTCCCCCAAGCAATTGACATATCAAAATATGTTGCATAGGGTTGCAATGAGAAATCACTGTAGTCTTACGTGAGAGGATATAATGCCGGAAGCGTTGGACAGCTCGAACGGTAGCCAAGGCCAGTTTTTCAAAATGTTGATACTTGATTTCAGTTGGTGTGAGACTTCGACTCAAGTAGTAAACAACATGTTCGTCGTGTGCATCATCCTCTTGGATGAGAACCATACCAATAGTGTACTCCGAGGCAGCAAGATAAAGGAAATAATCACGAGTGTAATCGGGAGGAAAGATAAGCAGAGCTCGCATGAGAGATACTGTCACCTTTTTTGTCGACCGGGATAGGATTCGCAACCCATTCTATAAGAGCCACTAGATAAATACAACCATCTTTTAGAATTTTTTCAACTTCGAGCTTGATAGCCACCGCTTTACGTGGGTGGACTGGATGAAGGCATTTCTAGACAAGTTTAGCTCCGGGGTATGTCTTTATCTCATGTACAACAATTGCAGGGTCGATACCTGGCATCTCTTCGTAACTCTAGGCGAAGATGTCACGAAATTATTTAAACAGAGACGTATAGGTGACGATTTCGTCGGAAGAACATGAAGCTCCAATATGAACATTTTCAACAATCCCAGGTTTAATGGATATGTCAATGGAAATCATGGGTGAGATGTTACTTAAGTTCCCTTCAGAAAACACATCGTGTGTAGTCGCGGGAACTGTCGAGATGACAACAACGGTCGATGGAGTCAAAATCCGTTGCTAGTTCTCAAGATTCTGTTGCTCCAGAAAAGGTATGGAATGATGATGCCCATCATCCCAAGGGGTGTCCTCCATGATGGACATGATCATCTCGTCAGTGGGAAAAATAACACGAAAAGGATCAGGAGACAACTCATCAAGAGAAGAGGTAGAAGGTGTTGCCAATTGAATGGTTTGGTAGGCGGATTCAACTGGACTTAACGGCATTGCATTGCTGAAACGAAGATGATCTCCAGGGTCAGGGACAATCCAAAGGTCATGAGACATAGGAAGTTCATGAAGTGCGATGGAGATCATATTGATAGAAGCAACTGACGGGCGTGGAACATCGGGCAGTGGAATCGGAAAAGTACCTATTAACGAGGAGTGTTTTAAAAGGCCTACAATGACATTCTCATAACCCGGTGGGGTTTTAGAAATAAATGGCACATTTCCAGTAAGGGTATCAGAATTGAAGAAGGCAAGTTCGTCAACGGTAACAACCTTTCCTTGATGAGGGAAATGTATGACACGGAAAAGTGTTGACACAACAACACGCATGGAATCGATCCAGCTACGACCAAGCAAAAGATTATAATTAAGTGGAGTGTCAAAGACTTCCACTTAGACTTGGACCGTCTTACCTTCTAGTATAATGGGCAATGAAGGAAGAACACCGTAAGGCTTAAAACCAGATCCATTGAAGGCTTTAAGAGTGTTTTGTGATTCATTCAAGAGAGGAGAGCCAATGACTTTCCAACAAGCAAAAGGCATTACACACGTGGAGGCACCCTCATCGATAACAGTCCGACAAATGTTCTTGTCAGAGACAACAACTTGTATCTAGAACGCGAGTTGTGGGGGTAACTGTGGAATGTGAACATCCAAGTCAAAGACTATTAAATTCGTATCTGTCGAGTCAATTCCACCTATAGATTTTAACAGTGCCTTCCGTTGTGCAGGACAAGACTGAAGAACTTCAAGGGCTGACATCGCTGAAGGTTCCTAGGCCAGATCTTCAACAATACTGTAGTTCTGGGCCTCACGAGCATAAGGATTGAAAATCGATTTCCTAACAACACCTTTTGGGGGTGGTCGTAGAACTATATCAAGGCTCGATTGTTCGATATGAAGAGGACCATTAGTAGGTGGAGTCACGGGAGAGGATTGGACCAATGAAGGAGGTAAATCATCAACCTTATCCTTAGATGGATAATAATCTTTGGCTCGAGTCGTGAGTGCAACATTGTTTGGCTTAGAATCACTAGTACACATCAAAACATATGATGTGGTAGAAGAAGAGGGTTGGTTGTGAATGACCAACTAAGCATGTTGCTGATATGGGAAGGGTTGGGACAAGACAGTTGGTGTAGAAGATTTTGGAGTTCCTTGAAGGAATTTAGTGACCTCGGCACATCTTGGACAATCCTTCATGTAGTGATGATCACCACAGATAAGGCAAGGGTAGCGTGGTTTGTGCTTATCCTGATCTTCAACAGGAGGGGTTTTAGTTTGCTCTGCTTGATTATTATTTTTTCCCTCCTTATTCTTACCTCTCCCTTTTTTAGATTTGTTCTTACCGGCCGGGGTAGATTGGACAACATTTACCTTAGAAGTTTTACTGGTGGGAGCAGTAGGAGACAGAGCATTTTGAACATAAGAAGAATCAGATTTAGGGGTTGTACTTGAAACCAAACGTGAAAGGGCTTGAGCAGTACTAATCACGCCATCAACTGCATGCGAGGCAGCTAGAGTAGTTGAAGTGCTAGAAGTACCAGGACGAGGTAATTCAAGTAGAAAATTGTAAAGTGTTCCCGTTTGCGAATAAACAAGATCAAGATATTGAGCATGACTTATAGCCTACTCTTCCTTGACAACGCCACCCATGGCAATGTCCTTACCAATTTCATTCACAAAGGATTTCGTAAACCATTCTTCTAGTAATTGATCGGGGAGTTCAAGTTTAATGAGACGTCGACGTCTTCACCACTCATGGATATGATTAGATATATGAGTGCTTTTTGTCTGTTTGAAGGAAGTCAAAATATCAGTCCCAGTATCATAACGGATCGGTAACTAGTAAGGTGTAAGGAAAGCCATAGCTAGGATGTTGAAATCAGAGAAGAAACCTTGTGGAAATTCAATATACCACTTCGCAGCAAAACTGGTAAGGGTTTGTTGAAAAAGACCTAAATGAATAGAGTCATCCATCAATGAGTTGGATGAACACTAGAGGTGAAAAGTCATAACGTGATTATTCAGGTCCTCTCCCACTTTGCCGTCGAATTTAGGAATGTCCGATGGAAGCTTGGTTGGAATAACAGGCCATTGGGGAAAGTGACAAATAGGATTATTTAAAATCCTAGACAAATCTGGCAAATCCAAAGTAGCAAGAAAAGGTAACTCTCGATTCACCTATAGGTACTGATGGCTTTGGGGTGAAAGCCCTGTCGGCAAACTAGTAGGACCGTAAGCAGTCTGCCCATAATGGGAAGACCCAGGCAGATTCGGTGGTGGTTGAAGAGGATAATAGTTCCAAGGATTGTAATCTTGATTTTGCGCAGGGACCTAAGTTTGAGCATTCTGACCCTGACCCCAAATAGGATTGGGTATACCTGGATATGGTTGGCCTATGGTAGGGACAAGATGGTGGCCCCCAATCGTTTGAGGAAGATTTTGTATCATCTGATTCCAATACTGGGCCAAAGAGAGAGGTATATTTTGTCCAAAAGGTGGGGTTGGTCCCCCTCTCGTAGGTGGTGTTCCAACCAGAAGTTGTGTTCTAATCGAAGGCTGTGTATTAATGATCCAGGTGGATATCAGAGGCCACCCACCTTTTCCAAATGGCTCAAAACAGTTTTCTGGCCATTTTGGCAATTTACTATTTTTAGCAGGTTTTCACTTCCGGGGCCATTTTGAGGGCCTAAATGAAGTTTTTTTGAGATCG
>ML782581.1:330107-435875 GCA_009831015.1 Picea engelmannii
TCCATCATTTCGTCCCTCTGTCGCGTGAGAGCTTGCTCAAGCAACAGACTGATAGGATCGTCTGCTCCATCGTTTTTATTTTCTTCCGCCATTGAGGGTTTCTTGGGTGTGCGAGAGCGATTGTCCTCGAGAGAGACAAGCTCAAGACCCAACTTGCTATACTCAGACCTCGTCGGGGACATGCACTGAAAAAAACGATTAAGAGCAGCCTGCTTATCTCTGAGAATGGTGGCAGCTTATCTCTGAGAAGAGATGTGACGGCTACTCGCATTCGCAAGAAGATGGTTACAATGAGGCTCGGAAGGCCCTTTTACAATAGGCGGGAACGCCAAAAGTCCCAGACATCCAAAAACCTAACCCTAGGAGATGAAGCGCCAAAAGTCATGTGGGCCCCGTTTGGGTAAGTTGGTGCATCAACTTCCCGGGGTCGTAACTTTTGCATACGATCTCCGTTTTAGGTGTGTAATAGCTCGTTGGAAAGGTATCGTCGAGGAGATTCATTTTGGGGGCTCAATCATGCCTTCGGCTATCATTGAGAACCTCGATCTCAAAAAAACTTCATTTAGGCCCTCAAAATGGCCCCAGAAGTGAAAACCTGCTAAAAATAGTAAATTGCCAAAATGGCCAGAAAGCTGTTTTGAGCCATTTGGAAAAGGTGGGTGGCCTCTGATATCCACCTGGATCAATTAAGTGGAATGTGTCAGGTAAGAGGAGGTTGAATCATACCACCTTGTCCACCAACAGGAATCTGCAAGTTCGGTGTAATGGACGGGAGAGTGCCACTAGGATTAGGATTGCCAGAAGAAAATTGAGGGAGTGTCAGAATAAAACTGGGAATAGGATGCCCGGGAAGAGAAGGACCACCTGGAGAACCGACCGGGGTTTGCGGAGGTGTTGGAGCAAAAGCATTCAATAAGGCATTCAACACATGGTATCCGGGTGGTAGTGTCGGAGTGACATTGGGCATTCGCTGTGTGTTGATAGGAGCAAGACCAGTGGTAGTTAACCTGGTTGGGACACTCGTAGTGTTCGCGAGATGGGCCATCTCAGTAGGAAGAGTAAAGTGATAAGTGGTATTCACTGGTACAGACTCTGTCTCCGAAAAAATCGGAGGGTTGATTTTGGAGACCACAGGTGAACTAGGACTAAAAAGGTTCATGCAGAAATCACCTACAGAACAAAAAGGATCTTGGCCTTCTACACCGGTAAAAGGCCCAATAGGTGATCCAGAAGAGGTAACAACTAATTCTCTGGAAGAATTTAATCACATAAACGGTCGTTCACCACAACGAATTCGAAAATCTTTTCTAGTATTGGTAATTCGAAAAGGTTCTAGAGGGTCAGTTGATTCCACTTGTGGTGTGGTAACAACTGCGGCTTCACCTTGCCGAGGAGAGCCCTCAGGTGTAGCTGTAGGCAAGGGTTGTGAACTGTCCAGATGCTCTGGAGATAAACCCTACATTCTACGTGAACAACATGGGGGATCTATTTTAAACGAGTGAAGGGCTCCGTGAAGAAAATCCTATGGTCAACTTTGAGAAACAAACAACACGGGCTAGTAAACAAAATCTAGGAAGCAATCACCAAGCAAACAAGACCTTTTAATTTCGAAGCCACTAGTTGGTGATGAAATCCAACGTCGCAACAATGAGACGAGAAGGGGCATGGCTAGGGTGGAAAAGTTACGCTGACGGCCTGCTTAATGGACTTACACCCTGGTGCAAGCTCCCACACATAATCGTGGGTATACCCTCCAAGGAGACCGAGTGAGTTTGGTCAACGTCAATTCCAGGTACCGTGAAGAATTTCCCCTCCACAGTCACCTCAGGTAAGAACCTAGAGAGACAGGCCACTAACGTCACCACCAACAACAATAAATCCTGGGGGAACAGTCGACAGTCCGATCCACACGCAAGGGCAGGGTATCTAGCCCGAAATCAACTCAAGAGGCTTCCACTCATCATTGTGGGTATACCTCTGAGTGATCCTCGTAATACATGCAATATCTACACTGATATCAACAAAACAAGGTGAGTAACTCTACCAATACCAATGCGACCTCGTGCTTGATCCTTGTGTGAGAAGGGCTTCCCAGGACAAGATGTTGCAACTGAAATTTAACACTCCCTAACACAAGATGCTATTGTTTGTTTTATGCTTTTGGAGTGTGTATCTCTCTTTCTACTCCAAAGCACTAGCCCTAGCTAAATGTTGGTGTAAAAGAACCCTAGAAAAGAGTTACTAGATAAATTTTATGATTACGCAGTGTTATTAGGAGCTGTTGTTTACTCAAAGGTAACGAAAAATGAAACTCATGTTGTATGACTCTGACCCAACAATGCAAGGATGAGAATGAAATGTATCACTTTTCGTTCAATCAATCCTATGTATGGGAGAGAGAGAAAGTTTTCCAGATCAACCTTAAACTACAATGCACACTTTCCTCAAAATGCAAATGCAAACAATCACTTTATCAAATGGCAAAACTCTATGGTGTCTTTTTCAAATACTTCAACAAGCTCAGTAATTTGATTTTTTTAATGTTTTCTAAAAACAAAAACAAGTTTTTGAAAGAAAAAACTTTTGTTCACTTTCCAAAAAGGACCCTCACTATGCCAATGAGAGCACAGAAAATCAAATCAATGAACAAGCAAATAACCCAATCCACTCTTTCAATGAAAGAAAAAAATAAAGAGCAAATCAATTAAGTCTTTTCAAATGAAAAAGAAAATGATCTTTCAAACCATAAGCAAATGAGAAAAACCAAGAAAACTTAACTTTCAACCAATCACTGGATATTAACTAATAAAACACACTCAGATTCTGAAGACAGAGAGAATGGTTTTGCCAAGAAAAGCCAAAGAAATGAAAGTCAAGCCAAAAATGACAAAAAAAACCTTAAAACCCTAAGACTGTGCATGCATGCAAATGAATACAAGAAAGATACCAATCAAAGGTCCAAGAAACTCATAAGAGGCAATCAAACTGATCTGGGCAGTTAGAAATACCAAAACTCAAATTCAAATTTTTGAAAAATGGTGTTCGTAGGTAGGCAATATAACACAGTGCGAGAATTAACGATTCTCACAGGTGACCCTTGAGCAGGGTGCGAGAACCTCGCACTGAAACCTATGGGAAGAGTGTGAAATCTACATATTCTTGTAGGCTACAATGAAGTGCAGTGCAAGAATTTTTGAACATAATCAAAAATTTGAAAAATGAAGGAAAATTCAGAAAGGCTTCTGGACCCAGATGGTCTATCAGGATATCCTGAAGACTCAGAAATTGACAGGACAGGAGAAAAATGAAACTAGAGAAAATGGCCACAGAAAAATATCAAAAGCCACAAAGAAAATGGGATGTTCCCCAGTGGAGTCGCCATTTTTTTTATTGGATAAATCCGTAAGTGCGGACACAAACCGATCTCCCTAGATCCACCTGGATCTATAATTCTAACCATTGAATTAAATAGGAGGCAAGAACAAAGTACATACCTTATGATCACTTCCTTTGGTCTTTGTTTCTCCCACTTCGCTCCATTTCTCTCGTATAGTCAAGACCAAAACAATACAAACCAACCGAAGTGAAGAAAGCACAATCTATTCAACAGTGAATCTATGTATATGATCAAGGAGTTATACAATAAAGTGGAATTAGCTTTATGGGAAAGGGACATATTATTGTATCATATTGATGGAAAGTAAAGATTACAACCTAAGCCTTGATGTTGCAAACTTTCTTTTCGATGGCCCTTGGCTCCAACACACACACTTTCTCACTTGCATGAAGAAGATCAACCACCTTTGATAAACTTGTTGGAGTTCTTAGCTGCTGCAGAATCAATCCTTCACATATTCTTTCACCAAGTCTCCAATGAAACTTGCTTAACCTTGTTTGCTTAACCTTTTCCATGAGAATTCATTGAATATATAAGAGAGAATGAATTGGTTACTTGGATAAGAATGATCACAAAATATCAAGGAATATAGTACTAGGATAACCATTCGAATGCCATCTCATCCTTCTAGAAGATTCCCTTCTAGAAGCTTCGAGAATTCATCTTTTTTCTTGCTTAAGAAAGAGTTCTCACCCTAGTAGTTCAACACAGTGTTAACTTCTCGCACCCTGGATTAAGGCAGCCTGCGAGAATCATGTATTCTCGCAGGCAAATATACTAGCAGCCTACGAACAATCCTCAAAAATGTGATTTCTGGAAATAGATGAAGGTAACTTTTCTCAGGAGAAAGTTCTAATGAAGAGCCTGAGTACACCATCATCAATACATCATCATGACGACCAAAATCATGGGTAGCAGAATGCCCCCAAAAGTATGAGGTTGGAACCAGTGACAGCCGATATACTTTGTAAGATGCATGTGTGTGTCGAGAACTAAGAGCACACCTAATCGAAAACCTGCAAACAACCAAGCATCTGCAGAATATCTTATATATTAATTCTGAGGTAGGCATTCCCATACTCAGATCACATACTGATGACATTATACACATGGGTCATGGCCACCAATCATACACTGTGGATCCATGCCGTCAAAATATAGCATAGCCACCAAAATACATTGTGGATCTATGCGAGAAATTTCAACTCAAGACGGCATAGCCACGAAATATACACAGTGGATCTATGTTTCGTAAGTTATACATACTCCATCGCAATCTGGATCACAAAGATGATATCCAAGGTCTTCAATCACGTCTCCCAAAGTACGAATCTAACCATGTGATTACATGTGTTGAATTCAAACATGGTAGAAACCACTTGATTACTAGTCATTGATGAAACCATTAACAAGTGCAAGGGAAATCACCATTGATGTCAATGACTCCTAAGGTGCCTTAGTACAATCCATCGAGTATGAATTAATGATTTGAATTCGAACATCTGATGGAATCTTTCGATCAGGGGTCAATGATGTAAACCCACTGTTGAAAGTGAGGAAACCTGCCATTGAGGCATGCAAGCTCCAAGGTACCAAATAATTTCTAAGTCTTGATTTCGGATAATGAGCTGAAATCGATGGAACACAACTCGTCACAGGAGGGCCTTGATGTATCTCCCATCAATGACATGAAATAAGTAACAAAGCATTTTGCAAATTGGACCGAACACAGGGAAGGACGACACGAGAAGAATGGATAACTGCAGATGGCCGACTCAATATAGGTTTTAGATGGAATTCTCTTGAAAATATGAACGACACGACCAATGATTTGGCAGCATTGACTCAAAGACGACACAGGGAATGACCTTGTAACAAATCGAATGAGAGACAAATGGATTTCCCAAACCGGCTTCAAATGATGAATAGGGGTTGTCATGTTCAAGAGTGACACTTACTGCCAATCAATATGAAGATGAAAACATATCCCTTTCCCAAATGTTCCCCCACCATTTCTGGCGAGTACCTCTTTATTTTTTATGCAAGCTTGAGGAGGATAACATATGCTTGTTGATATAAGCTCATCCTTCGGACAAGTCCCTTGGAGTATATTTAACGAACCCTAAGAAGGAGTGGTTCGATCCCATCACGGGTCTGTTAATGTTTGTTTAACGAGTCCAGAGATAGAAAACTCGAAGGTTTTTCAAGATTATAGAGTTTGGAAAAACACTTAAAAGAGAACTCTCTCAGTTCCTTTTTTGTAATATAGTCTGGACGAGACCGAAAAAGAGATAAATTATCACTCACCAGATGCTTATTTCAAATACTTTATCGAGCATGAAAATAGCAAGGTCGCTCAGCGATCTTTTCATGTTTAGAGAGTTTGAAAAGAGCTTAAAGAGGACTCCAAGGGGGTTCCTTTTTCGTATAACCTTTTTGAGCCCGAAAAAGTGATAAAAGTATGCTCAATCGTGTTCTCATCTATTTACGGGCGCAAGAACGGAAAAAAATGACGCTCGAGGTTTTATGTAAAAAACCATAAAAAACAATAAAAAACACGCGATAACAAAGAAAAATATGTCCATATCCTGATATTTGATTATCAAATTCATCACGCCTGCAAGAATTACACTCAACATGACATTAGGGATTAGGGTTTAATCAATAAATAATCATAAAAACCCAAAATGATATAGTAAAAGTAAATAAAATGAGTAAATACTCTTTTTTACCACACCATTTTACATTTCCACTATTGAGCTCCAAAAACCCCTTTTTTACCTTCTTTTACCCTCCAAGTCCGGCGTTAGATTGCGGGAGCTACGAGAGACCATTCAAAGAGACGTCTACGACATTAAGGTAAGCTCTTCGTCCTTGACATTTTCATGGTTTAAATTTGTAATTTCATTGGTTAAATGTTTAGTTTTGAGTTGAGTTTTCAAGCCCTACAAGTGCGCTGCAATTCTCGCAAGCGGGCCATATGGGGCCTGCAAGAGTGAGGCGTTCTCGTAGGTGAGCCTTAAGCTACCCGCAAGGTTCTCGCACTATTCCCATGGGGCACCTACGAGAACCACAAAGCCCAAAATTTTTTAAAATTTTAAGCCAATAAAAAATATTCAAAGCATGAAAAAAGTTATTAATCCTCTTATTGTGTTCCTTGTGCAGATAATTGACCATCACCATGGTACTTGAGTGGCGTGCAAGGGAACATGAAGAGGATAATGAAATGGCCAAAAATCATCCACCTACGATAGCTGCTTTGAGAGATTGTGGGCTGTTAAAGTACTTTTGCATCCCGGGCATGAGGGCCAAAATCAGACTATTAGAATACCTGTTGTGTATGTGGAACCCAGATCAACAGGTTTTTCATGTGGGGGATCACACACAAGGGATGATTTTAGGGGTTAAATTTCTCTCATGGGCTAATTTTCCATGGTTTTTCCAAAAACAAGATTCGCTATTTTAAAAATGATTCGCCTAAATTCTATAGAATAAAATTATTTTACCTTAAAAATCACCAAAATTTTATGAAAACTATATAAAATAATTAGAAATTTTCATATTTTTTTTTAAAATATTGCCAAACATTTATAGTTGACATATGAAGGATTAGTAATATTCGCCAAGGTTTCTACAGTTTAAAATAAATTTCCATCCTTAAAATCATCCATGTCACACACTGTCCATAGACATTGAGGACATATACTTTTTGACTGGATTGTCCAGGCGTGGGTACTATGTTAGCCTGACCGGTAGTAGAGGTGGTGGGCTAAAGATGAGTGAGTACTGCAATCAATACTGCATTCCCGAGGCTGAGAGACAGAAAGCAAAAGTGGCTATCTGGGGGGTACGAGACTTGACCCTCCATACTATCCTTTTCACTATAACTCGGATGGCTGGGAGTTTTGCTCCTCATATGGCATTACAGAGCTACTTCCAGTACACCATCGAGTGTACTGAGCCTCGAGTATTCAACTGGGAAGATGCTGTGCTTCGCAGTATCAAAAAACAATCGACTCATTGTAGACGTGGTAACCTGAAGAAATTTGGGTATGAATCTTTGTTGGTGTCCTTCTTCCTTGAGAGGGTCCTCGTATTTAGACTACAGGCTGAGTGGAACGTACCAGTTCCTAGGGATCCAAGGATGTTCAAATGGTGTCGGCTCATGGCCCACCATGTAGCAGGACCGATTGTCAAGTACGACGATATTTTCTTTGACTGGCTTCAAACCCAAATGTTGATGGTTGATGACTACGCTTATGCCGGGTTGGATTTCCGAGGAGATCTGGATTTATCACTTCCAGAGGATACTCAGTGGGGTGACCTTGGTATGAAGTACATGCATTTTCTCTTTTTAAATGTTTTTGATTTTTTTATCATAGTCAATTTTTTTTGTTTTATATGTTCATCAAAAAACTAATACAAAATCGTTTGTTGATAAAACAGATGTTGGACCTTATAGACCTCTCGACACTTCTCCCATCCAGCGGCAAGGAGAGGTAGCGACAACACCATAGTATACTGAGGATTACCAAGTAGTGGAACATAATCTAGAGGGCCTGAGAGTAGACATTCCAGATATGACTCTGGAAGAGTTTCCATGACGCAATCATCGTCATACTGTAGGGGTATCAGCAGCTATGAGTCAACTGCTCCGTAGGTTTGCTAGGGCAGTCGTGTGTTACCATGAACGTCATCCAAGACATCACTTTGTAGAAGCTATAAGCTTCAACTTTTGATATTTTGGTCTTAGGACTAACTTTTTGTAAAAAACTCTTTGGATCGTCATATATACAGATGGCTTCTACTGGGTTACTTTATATTGTGTGAATTTTAATGTGTTTAATTTAGAAATGATTCAAATGTCTGTCCAATACATAATTAGCCAATGCATCTGTTAATGTATTAAGACATCTAGGAATATGCTGATATTCAATGTGATCAAAATAACATTCCAAGAGGCGAATTCACAAATACACCCTTAACAAAGTAGGACTTCCAATAGAGTAGATATTACTTAGCTGTAGTACTAAAAGATGTGAGTCAAGTCACACAACCAAATGACGAATTCCAAGTGAGATAGCATCAACCAATAATTCAATAATGGTGCTATACTCTGCAATGTTGTTGGTCGCACGGTCGAGGCACACACCTCGTAAAGATACAAGTTCGTTTGTTGGGGCATAGATTGGTGACACAGCAGATGCAAGGTTCAGAGTACTATGGCTAGCGCTATCAGCAAAGCCAATATAGGGTAGCGAAGACTTCGAAATTTGGAAATCAAACACAATGTCACATAAGGGCAGAGACCAAATAACGAAAAAAGAAAACTATAGTAACACACACAAAGTATGATACATTAAAATACATGTACTTGTGCACAAATGATTTATGCATAGTAATTCTTCAAGTACAACCCATTCTTGGGTTCACTCAAAGGGATACCATCGTAATCTACCAGCTCATATGATCCTTTTTCCAAAACTCGACGAACATTATAAGGACCTCGCTACATGGGTTCAAATTTCCCAGCTCCTAACACATCTTGATCCTGTTCATAGAGAAGAACGAGATCACCTTCGGAGAAAATGAGAGGCTTGACATGCTTGTCATATTGTGTCTTGACACGTTTCTTCTGGGCTTCTATTACTAGAGTGGCATCACATCGAGTCTTGTCTAATCGCATTAGATACAATAGACATTCTTCTTCAGCAGAAGTGTTGGGTAAGAGTTCTACATCTAGCTTCAGAGAGGGTATCTCACATTCTATAGGAAGAATGGCTTCCACACCATAGACTAACCGAAAAGGAAAAACCCAGTAGTGGATTTGATAGATGTTCGGTATGCCCACAATGCCGAAAACAACATTGTGTGCCAAGTTGTTTTATGAATTCTTATCATCCGTCGACGCATAGTTATAAGAAATTTGTTGATCACTTCGACTTGACCATTAGCTTGTGGATAATAGGGTGTTGAGTTATCATGAGGAAGACCCAACTTTTCCATAAGTTAAGACATCATAGAATTCCTAAAATGGCTACTGTGATCAATGATGATAGCTTGGGGGACACCAAAATGAGCTATGATGTGATTAAAAAGAAACAACGTTGTAGTCTTTCCAGTATTATCGAATTTTGACATCGCCTCGGCCCATTTTGTAAAGTAATCAACAGCTACAATGATGTAACCATGCCCCCCGACTGAGTGAGGGTGACATGTCATGAAATTGATGCCCCATTTTGCAAAAGGACCAACTGAGACCGCAGGATGAAGAGGAGCAGGATTTGACCGAATTTTCTGGTTGTAGGTTTGGCAGGCATGAAATTTTTGAACAACAGTAATGCAATCGTTAAACAAAGAAGGCCAAAAATTTCCTGTGCGTAAGATCTTCTGGGCAATAGCATACCCAGACATATGACCACCACATGCTCTGGAATGGCAGTCATTCAGAGCTTTCTCGGCTTCGACAAATGTTAGACAACGTCGAAAAACAAAGTCAATTCCTCGATGGTAAAGAGTATCCCCAAGGATAATGTATTGACATGCTTGATAGCGTATGCGACGTCATTCAATACTAGACAAAGTAGGCTGAAAAGTCTGGGTTTGGAGATATATATTGATATCCCCATACCAAAGATCGTCAGTGCTAATAAGGAAAAGAGATTCATCGGGTAATGAATCTACTGCTACATTTTCCATTGCAGAATGAGGAAAATCACATAATGATTTGGTATGATGTGGTAGAAGAAGAGGGTTGGTCGTGAATGACCAACTGAGCCTGTTGTTGAGATGGGAAGGGTTGGGACAAGATAGCCGGTGTAGAATATTTTGGAGTTCCTTGAAGGAATTTAGTGACCTCGACATGTCTTGGACAATCCTTCGTGTAGTGATCATCACCACAGATAAGGCAAGGGTAGCATGGTTTGCGCTTATCCCTATATTCAACAGGAGGGGTTTTAGTTTTCTCTGCTTGATTATTATTTTTTCCCTCCTTATTCTTACCTCTCCCTTTTTTAGATTTGTTCTTACCGGCAAGGGTAGATTGGACAACATTTACCTAAGAAGTTTTACCAGTGGGAGCAATAGGAGACGGAGCATTTTGAACATTAGAAGAAGCATATTTAGGGGTTGTACTTGAAACAAAATGTGAGATGGCTTGACCAGTACCAATCACACCATCAGCTGCATGCGAGGCAACTGGAGTGGTTGAAGTGTTGGAAGTACCAGGACGAGGTAATTCAGGTAGCAAATCACAAAGTGTTCTCGTTTGTGAATAAACGAGACCAAGATATTGAGCACAACTTATAGCCTGCTCTTCTGTGACAACACCACCCATTGCAATGTCCTTACCAATTTCATTCACAAAGGATTTCGTAAACCATTCTGCCAGTAATTGATCGGGGAGTTCAAGTTTAATGAGACGTCGACGTCTTTGCCACTCATGGATATGATCAGATATATGAGTGCTTTTTGTCTATTTTAAGGAAGTCAAAATCTCAGTCCCAGTATCATAATGGATTGGTAACTGGTAAGGTGTAAGGAAATCCATAGCTAGGGTGTTGAAATTAGAGAAGAAACCTCGTGGCAATTCAATATACCACTTTGCAGCAGAACCGGTAAGGGTTTGTTGAAAAAGACGTAAACGAATAGAGTTATCCATCAATGTGTTGGATGAACACCAGAGGTGAAAAGTCATAACGTGATTATTCGGGTCCTCTCCCACTTTGTCATTGAATTTAGGAATGTCCAATGGAAGCTTGGATGGAAAAACAGGCCATTGGGGAGAGTGACAAATAAGATCATTTAAAATCCTAGACAAATTTGGCAAATCCAATGTAGCAAGAAAAGGTAACTCTTGATTCGCCTATGGGTATTGATGGCTTTGGGGTGGAAGCCCTATCGTAAAACCAGTAGGACCATAAGCAGTCTGTCCATAATGGGAAGACCCAGGCAGATTCGATGGTGGTTGAAGAGGATAATAGTTCCAAGGATTGCAACCTTGAGTTTGAGGAGGGACCTCAGTTTGAGCATTCTGACCCTGACCCCAAATAGGATTGGGTATACCTGGATATGGTTGGCCTATGGTAGGGACAGGCTGGTGCGCCCCAATCATTTGAGGAAGATTTTGTATCATCTGATTCCAATACTGGGCCAAAGAGAGAGGTATATTTTGTCCAAAAGGTGGGGTTAGTCCCACTATCACAGGTGGTGTTCCAATCGAAGGCTATGTATTAAGTGGAATGTGTCCGGTAAGAGGAGGTTGAATCATACCACCTTGTCCACCAATAGGAATATGCAAGTTTGGTGTAATGGACGGGAGAGTGCCACTAGGATTAGGATTGCCAGAAGGAAATTGAGGGAGTGTTGGAATAAAACCGCGAATAAGATGCCCAGGAAGAGAAGGACCACCTAGAGAACTAGCCGAGGTTTGTATAGGTGTTGGAGCAGAAGCATTCAACAAGGCATTCAACGTATGGTATCCGGGTGGTAGTGTCAAAGTGACATTGGGCGTTCGCTGTGTGTTGATAGGAGTAAGACCAGTGGTAGTGAACCTGATTGGGACACTCGTAGTGTTCGCGAGATGGGCCATCTCAGCAGGAAGAGTAAAGTGATAAGTGGTATTCACCGGTACAGACTCTGTCTCAGAAAACACCTGAGGGTTGATTTCGGAGACCACAGGGGAACCAGGACTAAAAAGGGTCCTACGAAAATTACCTGCAGACCAAAAAGGATCTTGGCCTTATACACCAGGAAAAGGCCCAACGGGTGATCCAGAAGAGGTAACAACTAATTCTCTGGAAGAATTTAATTGCATAAAGGGTCATTCACCACGGTGAATTCGAAAATCTTCTCTAGTATTGGTAATTCGAAAAGGTTCTAGAGGGTCAGTTGATTCCACTTGTGGTGTGGTAACAACTGCGGCTTCAACTTGCCGAGGAGAGCCCTCAGGTGTAGTTGTAGGCAAGGGTTGTGAACCATCCAGATGCTCTGGAGATAAACCCTGCATTCTACATGAACGATGTGGGGGAGCTATTGTAAATGAGTGACAAGCTCCGTGAAGAAAATCCTATGGTCAACTTTGAGAAACAAACAACACATGCTAGTAAACAAAATCTAGGAAGCAATCACCAAGCAAACAAGACCTTCTAATTTCGAAGCC
This sequence comes from Picea engelmannii, assembly GCA_009831015.1. NCBI lineage: Eukaryota > Viridiplantae > Streptophyta > Pinopsida > Pinales > Pinaceae > Picea > Picea engelmannii. The sequence continues at coordinate 342,665 of ML782581.1, forward strand.
ACTAGTTGGTGATGAAATCTGAAGTCGCAACAATGAGATGAGAAGGGGTGGGGCTAGGGTGGAAAAGTTACACTGACGACCTACTTAACGGACTTACACCCTGGTGCAAGCTCCCACACATAATCATGGGTATACCCTCCAAGGAGCCCGAGTGAGTTTGGTCAATGTCAATTCCAGGTACCAAAAAGACTTTCCCCTCCACAGTCACCTTGGGTAAGAACCTAGAGAGATAGGCCACTAAGGTCACCACCAACAACAATAAAGCCTGGGGGTATAGTCGGCAGTCCGATCCACACGCAAGGGCAGGGTATCTAGCCTAAAATAAACTCAAAAGGATTCTAGTTATCATTGTGGGTATACCTCCGAGTGATCCCCATAATACGTGCAATCTCTACACTAATATCAACAAAAAAGGGTGAGTAACTCTGCCAATACCAATGCGACCTCGTGCTTGACCCTTGTGTGAGAAGGGCTTCCCAGGACAAGATGTTGCAAATGGAATTTAACACTCGCTAACACAAGATGCTATTGTGTGTTTTATTCTTTTGGAGAGTGTATCTCTCTTCCTACTCCAAAGCACTAGCCCTAGCTAAATGTTGGTGTAAAAGAGCCCTAGAAAAGAGTTACTAGATAAATTTTATGATTACGCAGTGTTATTAGGAGCTGTTGTTTAATCAAAGGTAACGGAGATTGAACTCATGTTGTATGACTCTGACCCAACAATGCAAGGATGAGAATGAAATTTCTCACTTTTCGTTCAATGAATCCTATGTATGGGAGAGAGAGAAATTTTTCCAGATCAACCTTAAAATACAATGCACACTTTCCTCAAAATGCAAATGCAAACAATCACTTTATCAAATAGAAAAACTCTATGGTGTCTTTTTCAAATACTTCAACAAGCTCAATAATTTGATTTTTTTAATGTTTTCTAAAAACAAAAACAATTTTTTGAAAGAAAAAACTTTTGTTCACTTTCCAAAAAGGACCCTCACTATGCCAATGAGAGCACAGAAAATCAAATCAATGAACAAGAAAATAACCCAATCCACTCTTTCAATGAAAGAAAAAAATAAAGAGCAAATCAATTAAGTCTTTTCAAATGCAAAAGAAAATGATCTTTCAAACCATAAGAAAATGAGAAAAACCAAGCAAACTTAACTTTCAACCAATCACTGGATCTTAACTAATAAAACACACTCAGATTCTGAAGACAGAGAGAATGGTTTTGCCAAGAAAAGACAAGAAACGAAAGTCAAGACAAAAATAACAAAAAAAACCTTGAAACCCTAAGACTATGCATGCATGCAAACGAAGACAAGAAAGATACCAATCAGAGGTCCAAGAAACTCATAAGAGGCAATCAGACTGATCTAGGCAGTTAGAAATACCAAAACTCAAATTCAAATTTTTGAAAAATGGTGTTCGCAGGCAGGCAATATAACACAGTGTGAGAATCAGTGGTTCTCGCAGGTGACCCTTGAGCAGGGTGCGAGAACCTCACACTGAAACCTATGGGCAGAGTGCGAACTCTACCTATTCTCATAGGCTACAATGAAGTGCAGTGCGATAATTACTTAACATAATAAAAAATTTGAAAAATGAAGCAAAATTCAAAAAGGCTTCTGGACCCAGAAGGTTTATCAGGATATCCTGAAGACTCAGAAATTGACAGGACAGGGGAAAAATGAAACCAGAGAAAATGGCCACAGAAAAATATCAAAAGCCACAAAGAAAATGGGATGTTCCCCAGTGGAGTCGCCAATTTTTTTATTGGATAAATCCGTAAGTGTGGACACAAACCAATCTCTCTAGATCCACTAGGATCTAGAACAAAGCAAGACAAAACATGACTCTTTCCCTAGATTCTAACCAATGAATTAAATAGGAGGCAAGGACAAAGTACATACCTTATGATTGCTTCCTTTGGTCTTTGTTTCTCCCGCTTTGCTCTAGTTCTCTCGTACAGTCAAGACCAAAACAATACAAACCAACTGAAGTGAAGAAAGCACAATCTATTCAACAGTGAATCTATGTATATGATCAAGGAGTTATACAATAAAGTGGAATTAGCTTTATGGGAAAGGGAGATATTATTGTATCATATTGATGGAAAGTAAAGATTACAACCTGAGCCTTGATGTTGCAAACTTCCTTTCGATGGCCCTTGGCTTCGACACACACACTTGCTCACTTTCATGAAGAAGATCAACCACCTTTGATAAACTTGCTTTAGTTCTTAGCTGCTGCAGCATCATTCCTTCACACAGTCTTTCACCAATTCTCTAATGAATCTTTCTTAACCTTGTTTGCTTAACCTTTTCCATGAGAATTTACTCAATATATAAGAGAGAATGAATTGGTTACTTGGATAAGAATGATCCCAAAATATCAGGGAATCCAGTACTAGGATAACCATTCGAATGCCATCTCATCCTTCTAGAAGATTCCCTTCTAGAAGATTCGAGAATTCATCTTTTTCCTTGCTTAAGAAAGAGTTTTCACCTTAGCAGTTCAACACAGTGCGAACTTCTCGCACCCTAGCAGTTCAACACAGTGCAAACTTCTCGCACCCTAGCTTAAGGCAGCCTGCGAGAATCATGTATTCTCGCAGGCAAATATACTAGCAGCTTGCGAACAATCCTCAAAAATGTGATTTCTAGAAATAGATGAAGGTAACTTTTCTCAGGAGAAAGTTCTAATGAAGAGCCTGAGTACACCATCATCAATACATCATCATGATGACCAAAATCATGGGTAACAGTAGGTCCCTTGATTTTCCCCTTGTACTTTAGCCACTTTGGACATAATTATGGATGAAGTTTCCAACACGTCACTTCCATGTGTCCATCTACATTGCAATGTTTGAAAGGCCTATTAGGATCCCTCCATTTTTCTGTTGTGGATGTCATCTTCTTATCTCTTCTCTTGTTGGTTTCTTCTTGGCCCATGTGATGTTGTCCTTTCTTAGAGTCAAATTCAATGTAGAGAGACTTCTTGCTTTCCTTATCTATGATTTTCACAACATGAAGCGGCAATTGTCTTTGGATATGGTTGAAAATTCCTCCAACATACTTCATCACCACTCCCGGTTTTTCCACACAGATACCCAACTGGATGGCCTGCCTCCTGAACTCAGAAGTGTATTCTTTCACTCATTTTCCTTCTTCTTGTCAATGATATTGCCACTTCATGAGTTAATCCTCTTCATAACCCATCGGATACAATTTTTACTTCAACAATGCCTTGAGGTCCTACCATTTCATTACCCTGGGATTTTTTATCACTGGAAAATGGCTCGCCATAAATGTAGAAAATGGATCAAGAAATAGTTACACAAACACAACATATTACCAATATTCAATGGAGGATTACACTAAGTTTGGAAAGAAAATCATAATACTATGTAAAAGTGGTTCTGGAAATCCACGCAGATTTAACAAGAGCAGCACACGCATATCCACACGTGCTAACATGATGTACTATGTGCACACTGCGCAAATGATAGTAAAAAGACCTGGCGGATGCAGAAACGATGCATTTATGAGTTTGGTCGGGGCTTAACCACTTTTGGGATGGAGGGGATCTCCCCCCATACCCAAAATTGCCCCCAAATTTCTCCTTGCGATCACTGAAAATGATGGGAGGTACCTCCAAAGGCCTACCATTCACATTTGGAACTAGTTAAGAAATTTGTTTCCATCCTTCTATAATTAGAGGGCCATTGTATGCAAAAAAGAAGAATCATTTGAGTATTATTATGCTTCTCATTTTTATCTTTGGGAAGCCATATTCCTCTTAGAAATATTTTGGGAATCCATAGCAACTGTTAGGAATCTCTCCTCTTGAGTATTCCATCACTCTTTTCTTCACCATTTTCCTTTGTTAGCCACACACCTATCTTATTTTTGCAAAATTTTAAGGCTTGCATTGCCCACTTCCACCCAATAGTTTATATTTTATTTTAGCACTTTGTAAAAGCCAGTAAAATCAAGATGAGATCTCATTCTTGCATACATAAACCCCACATCACACATAGATAATTAGGGATATTAAAAGGAAGCACAATATCTTTGATTTCCTTGGTTTCCATGTGGATGGCTTAAAAGGTTTTTCATTTGAATTTCAGAACAAAGATTTCATTCTTTTACAAAGTCATCACATTAAACCAAGACTAGAAGACCATTTAAACCAATCTTGGAGTATGATATTTCCTTTCACCTTAGTGTGATCTTTGAAATCAAAAAATGAGGTTTCTTAGATAAGTCTCCATCTCCCTTCGTAAATCAAATCATTTTCAAAAAGAGGCCAATCTTCTTAACTTAATTGTGGAAAATTAACCTTAAAAGAGTTGTAAGGGAACATATTCCCACATGCATGCAATTCTAGGATAGTTTTCAATTGGTATAGTAATCCACCTAAGGAGATTGAATAAATTGTAAGGGCACACACATGCCCACATGCTCACAATATAAGACTAGTTTCAAGTTTTCTAGATTACAAGATGCCTTAGGAAGATAATGGGTCCAAGTAAGGATTATCATATCCACCATGATAGCTTAGGATTTCCTTTCGTTTGCAAGGGTCATTTTTCACAAATTTAGTAATTTATCTAAACGAGATAAGTAAAGTACCACATGATGTCCACCATGCTAAAATATTGAATTTAATTTATTAAAAACTTGTTTCACCATCACCACTCCTTGCACACACTCTCACTCATTCAAAATCCTTTTTGCTAGATACTTGAAACTCTTGTGAGCTTCATTTGCTTAGAAAAATATCTTTGTGCAATCCATCATAAAGAACGAAGTTGGTCCATGAACCGAACTTAAAAACCCTCTTTCACATTCTAAAAAAACCATAATCAACCCACTTTCTAACCTCCACATGAAGAACAAAAAATAATTTGGTAGTGTAAGTTACGATTTTGGGGATAGGGATCTAAATAACTCCCCATCATCATTTCTCATTTTGAAACTTAGAAAGTTGTGAATTAGAGTGCCAAAATCCTCCCACTCAATAATTACTATACCATAAGGTAGGGAGACACCCGTGAAGGGTTGAAGGTCGAAGTTTAATTGTTTTGTGCATCCCTCCTTGGGTCACCCAACCCTTGGAAAGCATCCAGCCTGTGATCAATTTTTGAGGCCGAAGATCTAAATGGCATGCTTGATAGAGGTAACTTAATAGAAAAAACTTAGGATTTATCTACCCAAGGTGGTGGTTGTGGGATGAAATCGCACCTAATCAAAATCTGGACTAGGGGTCAAAAATTTGCTCAAATTTCAAAGTGCTTGGAATGCGATGAAAATGGTGCCATTGCGTCCATCTCGTCTTCCTGATTCCGGTGGTATATTTACTTTCTCAAACGGAGTCCGTATGGAGAAGTTATCGCGATCTGTTCGCCAAGACAAACAGGTAAAAAAAAAAAAAACACTGACTGGGCAGTCCGTACAGGCTGATTGGGCGTCCGTACATGCTGACGTAGCGACCGTATGGTGATGTGGCACCTGCTGACATGGCAGATTCTGGTTGGCTGACTGTGGGTGAATATTATGGTGACACGTGGCATATTTTAGGCGAATGAAAAGGTGCCACGTGGCCGAATGAAGGGCTACCACGTGGCACCCATTTACTGGCTGTTGGTTTAATATTTGGTTTATTAAAATTATATGGAGGCCACAGGGTTTGACCCACGGACCTCCCCACCATTCAAACGCCTTAACAAAGTCTGTTGTGCCATTAGGCCACGCGTTAGTTCTTACTATACATATGCAATAAAATGTTTTTGAATTGACTTGATGCTATGGTCGGTGCGGGGGTCCGGGCTGGGGCTTAGCCCCAGCCCCCGGTCACATACACCTTTCACAGGACCATACCCTTCGATGGTTTACGTGCAAGGTTGTAACTTTATAACCATGGGTTTTTCCATAACATATGACTGCGAATGTGACATTAAACGCGGGGTTTTAAAAATGTTATCCCTTGGACGTACTGCTATGTACATATGGCTACGATATAAATATTCAATTGTGCATGGGATGTGTTTTGGGTTTGTTTTTATATGGTTTAAACCTGGTTATATGCCAATAGATATGACCATTTAAAATATTGCGTGTGTGCGCGTTATTGTGTTAAATGTTCAACCCATGGTTTCGGGCGCAACAACATGTGACCAAAAACATTATTAAATGGCGCGCATTTTGGATTTGTGTTGGGTTTAGTTTTGTGTTAAACGGTTATGCAACTACACACCCACCACTTGTCACTTCAATATTAAACAGTGGCAATTCAGCCCTTTTGGTGCGCGAGGAATGTGGCCACATGGCCCCATGCACCCAACACCTCTGACTTGGGGGGCTTTGATTCGGCTAACGGTCCGACATTTTGGCACCAATTTCAGAAGGCGGGCGTGTGCTGAGTTTAGGCACGGAAAAACGCTCGGGGCTAGGTTCACTCACACACAGGGGCGAAATGGCGAACCAGTAACAGAGCTTGAAGGAGGAAAAATGGCAGGAGGCCTAACTTCTTGCGTTTTTGGCCAAATGAGGTGCCGAAAAATCCTAGCTAGGGGTTTTTGGACGTTCTGAGTCCATTGGCATAGTTTTCACAGGCATTTGAAGAATTCTATTGCAGGTTTTTAACCATTGAAGTTTGAGGAAGCTCAAGGGAGCTTGAAGCCCTCATTGTTTGAGGCCTTGCTCAGATGAGCACATGTCCATTTTCTGTGACTGAATAGTAATTTTTGACTAATTATTGTGCTCTGAACAAATTGGGATAGGTTTCAGATCCATTGGAAGACTTTTACAAGTGTTTTTGCCACATTGAAGCTCAAGGAAGCTTGAAGGTCACATGTAGAAGAGGTCATTACTGGATGAGACAAGATCCATTTTCAGAGTTCTAATAGTCATTTTTGGGGTTTTTGTGTATTCTGAACCCAATGGTACAGTCTATAAATCCATTGGAGTTGAGCAGTAGCTTGTAAAAGAACATTTGAAAAACTAATCCCAAAGAGCCTAGTCCATTGAAGGAGGCTCAAGGAGATGTAGCCCAGAGAGGGGTGAATGCCTTTATCATCTTGGTATTGTTGTGAGTTTGATGTGTTATTTGCCGCAATTTATGTTGTTGTGCATTTGTTTATAGCACATATTTAATCATTTAAAAGAACATTTCCTCACACATAAACTTGAAAATAAGAAGCAAGAACTTAACACATAAACCATCTTGCATATTTTAACACATGAAGCAAGGTCCTGTAAGGTTTAATTTATTGAAGTAGGGGGTGCTTGCATAACATAACAAGTCAGCCTTCTATTTTCAGATCAGATGGTATCAGAGCATAGTTTTTTTTGCTCATGTATTTTCCAATGATAGCTTGAGATTTAGCTGTTGGTATTTGTGCAAGTTTTGTGTTGAAGTTTGATATCTTGCAAGTATGGAGGAAGCTTCAAACATGGATAGTTCTCATACATCTTCGAAATATCAGTTCTTTGACAAAGAGATGTTTAAGGAATTGCTAACCATGAAAGATATGGTACACGAGTTGTGGAAAGATAGAGAAGAGAGCATTGTCCTTCAAGAGCAGTTGATGGCCATGAAGGAGGAGAAGCACCAACTTCTTGAAAAGTTGAATGAGTTGGAGAATCAACTCCATGAGGCAAAGGAAACCCTTACCAAGTACATGCATGAACATGAGGTATGTAATGTTATTTTGTCTTCAATTTCCTTTCAAGAAGAATGCTTTGGTGTTTTTGAAAATCACACAAGAGGAATAGGGTCCAAATTATTGTTAAAAATGGGCTATGAAGGTAAAGGGTTAGGCAAGCATGCACAAGGCATTGTTGAGCCTATTGTTGTTGAAGAGAGACCTAAGTATTGTGGTCTTGGTTATGAACGAATTAATGAAACAAATTCCAAAGTTGAGGAAACCAAGGAAAAAGTTTCAAGAACAATTTTTGTTTCAAGTTCACCTCCTCAAGAAGGTTTTAAAGGTGAAAGTTCAAGAACTTTTGTTGAAAGTTCAATCTCTTCAGCATGCAAAATTTGTATTCAAGATGAATGTAAATGTGTGAAACAAAAGAGTTGTGACAACCATGAGGACGAGAACAGATTTGATGGTCTTCAAAAGAGAGTTTGTAACTCTTCAAATTCACCTCCTCAAAGAGGCAATAAAGGTGAAAGTTCAAGGTATAAATCTGCCTATAATTCAGTTGCTTTTGATTATGTTAAGCATGATAAATCTGCATGTAAAAATGGAAGAAAAAGTCTATGTACATATTGTGGTTTATATAACTATCATGTTTCAAAATGTTGGAAAAGATTGACCATTTTCAGGAAACTTTCTAAGCAAAGGCAACTTGAAAAGAGAATGCAAAAGATTTGCACTCATTGTCAGAAGAGGGGTCATCTCATTGACCAATGTTGGACATTGCATCCAACCTCTCATCCACAGCACAAGAAGCAGTTGGATAAAAACATTGGCGAGAATGGAAGAGGAGATTCCATCATTGATGTGAGTCAAGATGATTCACAAGAAGATGACTTTCAGCAGAAGAATTCACCATTGAGTTGGCTTGGTAAGAAATGGTTAGATTTCTTGAGTAAGTAAGGCTTGCATTTTTTTTTGCAGTAGATGCACATTTCAGCCTTATCTTTTCATTTTGTTGAAGTTGACAAGTTGCAGCAGTTATCATAAATTGCAAGATGCAAGTTTGCATGTGAATGCATTTTCTGTTGAATGCATACTTGTGTTATACCACCTCGTCAAGAACATGTAAAAGAGGGGTATGTTGCTCGTTTGTTACAGCCATATACACTTTTCATTTTCAGCTCTTTAGTACCCACATGTTTTGGGTTTAAGTACCTATGTTTATACAGGAAGTAGAGTTGAAGAGCTATGTGCATGCATTTGTTTTTGTGAGTGCATAAACAATGAACTTGATGATTGTTCATCATGAATGACTCATGATTGTAACATGATTGTTTATCATGTTGTTCGACTTGTCATTTTCGAAGGTTGATATGTTTCACATGGGTCTCGACTTGTGTCGATGGTGTCATGACGATTAGGTTGTGTCGATCATGTTTTCCGACTTGTGTTTAGTCGATGGTGTTTGTTGTCTTGTAATTAAATTTTGAGTACATTGAGATAGAGGAAAAGACACCATGTGCTTTGATGAAGCACAAGATGCGACAGTTTGCTTGAAGAGAAAAAAGACTTTTCTATCATTATTTTCAGTCTTGTGTCAATTTATTTTCAATATTGATGGTTTTCTTGGCTTGTGACAAGATGTTGCAGGAAATTTTTGCAGCCATTGGAGAGCGGATTGTTGATGTCAAAGAGTTCACAAGAGGGACTTGACTCTCAGTGGGAAGGTTGGCAGTCTTCCAAGCATAGAGAGAACAGTGGGTTAGCGGCAGCCAAAGAGCAGTGGTTGAGGGACATAGCCAGTTGCAGTGCAAGGCATGTCAAAGTATCCAGGTGATTGTCGAAAAGACTTTTCAAGTAGAATCAGTTGATAGAACTTGAAAGCAGAAGAGTATTGAATCTCAGATCGATAATCATAAGCTTTTGTGGGTCCAAAAGCCTTTTAGTGGGAAGCTGTGATCAAAATCTAGACCAGGGGTCAAAAATTTGCTCAAATTTCAAAGTGCTTGGAATGCGATGAAAATGGTTCCATTGCGTCCGTCTCGTCTTCCCAATTCCAGTGGTATATTTACTTTCTCAAATGGAGTCCGTATGGAGAAGTTATCGTGATCCGTTCGCCAAGATAAACAGGTAAAAAAAAAAAGGGACGCTGACTGGGCAGTCCGTACAGGCTGACTGGGTGTCCGTACATGCTGACGTAGCGACCGTACGATGATGTGGCACCTGCTGACGTGCCATATTCTGGTTGGCTGACTGTGGGCGAATATTATGGTGACACGTGGCATATTTTAGGCGAATGAAAAGGTGCCACGTGGCACCCATTTACTAGTTGTTGGTTTAATATTTGGTTTATTAAAATTATATGGAGGCCGCGGGGTTCGACCCCCGAACCTCCCCACCATTCAAACGCCTTAACAAAGTCCGCTATGCCATTAGGCCACGCGTTAGTTCTTACTATACATATGCAATAAAATGTTTTTGAATTGACTTGATGCTATGGTCGGCGCGGGGGTCCGGGCTGGGGCTTAGCCCCAGCCCCCGGTCACATACACCTTTCACAGGACCATACCCTTCGATGGTTTATGCGTGGGGTTGTAACTTTATAACCGTGGGTTTTGCCATAACATATGACCACCAATGTGACATTAAACGCAGGGTTTTAAAAATGTTATCCCTTGGACGTACTGCTATGTACATATGGCTACGATATAAATATTCAATTGTGTGTGGGATGTGTTTTGGGTTTGTTTTTATATGGTTTAAACCTGTTTATATGCCAATAGATATGACCATTTAAAATATTGCGTGTGTGTGCATTATTGTGTTAAATGTTCAACCCATGGTTTCGGGCACAACAACATGTGACCAAAACCATTATTAAATGGCGCGCGTTTTGGATTTGTGTTGGATTTAGTTTTGTGTTAAATGGTTATGCAACTACACACCCGCCACTTGTCACTTCAATATTAAACAGTGGCAACTCAGCCCTTTTGGTGCGCGAGGAACGTGGCCACATGGCCCCATGCGCCCAACACCTCCGACTTGGGGGGCTTTGATTCCGCTAACAGTGCGACATTTTGGCACCAATTTCGGAAGGCATGCATGTGCTGAGTTTAGGCATGGAAAAATGCTCGGGGCTAGGTTCACTCACACACAGGGGCGAAATGGCGAACCAGTAACAGAGCTTGAAGGAGGAAAAATGGCAGGAGGCCTAACTTCTTGAGTTTTTGGCCAAATGAGGTGCCGAAAAAGCCCAGCTAGGGGTTTTTGGACGTTCTGAGTCCATTGGCACAATTTTCACAAGAATTTGAAGACTTCTATTGTAGGTTTTTAACCATTGAAGTTTGAGGAAGCTCAAGGGAGCTTGAAGCCCTCATTGTTTGAGGCCTTGCTCAGATGAGCACATGTCCATTTTCTGTGATTGAATATTCATTTTTGACTAATTATTGTGCTCTGAACAAATTGGGATAGGTTTCAGATCCATTGGAGGACTTTTACAAGTGTTTTTTCCACATTGAAGCTCAGGGAAGCTTAGAGGTCACATGTAGAAGAGGTCATTACTGGATGAGACAAGATCCATTTTCAGAGTTCTAATAGTCATTTTTGGGGTTTTTGTGTATTTTGAACCGAATGGTACAGTCTCTAAATCCATTGGAGTTGAGCAGCATCTTGTAAAAGAACATTTGACAAAATAATCCCAAAGAGCCTAGTCCATTGAAGGAGGCTCAAGGAGATGTAGCCCAGAGAGGGGTGAACTCCTTTATCATCTTGGTATTGTTGTGAGTTTGATGTGTTATTTGCTGCAATTTATGTTGTTGTGCATTTGTTTATAGCACATATTTAATCATTTAAAAGAACATTTCCTCACACATAAACTTGAAAAGAAGAAGCAAGAACTTAACACATAAACCATCTTGCATATTTTAAAACATGAAGCAAGGTCCTGTAAGGTTTAATTTATTGAAGTAGGGGGTGCTTGCATAGCATAAAAAGTCAACCTTCTATTTTCAGATCAGATGGTATCAGAGCATAGTTTGTTTTGCTCATGTATTTGCCAATGACAGCTTGAGATTTAGCTGTTGGTATTTGTGCAAGTTTTGTGTTGAAGTTTGATATCTTGCAAGTATGGAGGAAGCTTCAAACATGGATAGTTCTCATACATCTTCCAAATCTCAGTTCTTTGACAAAGAGATGTTTAAGGCATTGCTAACCATGAAAGATATGGTACAAGAGTTGTGGAAAGATAGAGAAGAGAGCATTGTCCTTCAAGAGCAGTTGATGGCCATGAAGGAGGAGAAGCACCAGCTTCTTGAAAAGTTGCATGAGGTGGAGAATCAACTCCATGGGGCAAAGGAAACCCTTACCAAGTACATGCATGAACATGAGGTATCTAATGTTAGTTTGTTTTCAATTTCCTCTCAAGAAGAATGCTTTGGTGTTTTTGAAAATCACACAAGAGGAATACGGTCCAAATTATTGTTAAAAATGGGCTATGAAGGTAAAGGGTTAGGCAAGCATGCACAAGGCATTGTTGAGCCTATTGTTGTTGAAGAGAGACCTAAGTATTGTGGTCTTGGTTATGAACGAATTGATGAAACAAATTCCAAAGTTGAGGAAACCAAGGAAAAAGTTTCAAGAACAATTTTTGTTTCAAGTTCACCTCCTCAAGAAGGTTTTAAAGGTGAAAGTTCAAGAACATTTGTTGAAATTTCAATCTCTTCAACATGCAAAATTTGTATTCAAGATGAATGTAAATGTGTGAAACAAAAGGTATGTGACAGCCATGAGGACGAGAAAAGATTTGATGGTCTTCAAAAGAGAGCTTGTAACTCTTCAAATTCACCTCCTCAAAGAGGCAATAAAGGTGAAAGTTCAAGGTATAAATCTGCCTATAATTCAGTTGCTTTTGATTACGTTAAGCATGATAAATCTACATGTAAAAATGGAAGAAAAAGTCCATGTACATATTGTGGTTTATATAACCATCATGTTTCAAAATGTTGGAAAAGATTGACCATTTTCAGGAAACTTTCCAAGCAAAGGCAACTTGAAAAGAGAATGCAAAAGATTTGCACTCATTGTCAGAAGAGGGGTCATCTCATTGACCAATGTTGGACATTGCATCCAACCTCTCATCCACAGCACAAGAAGCAGTTGGATAAAAACATTGGTGAGAATGGAAGAGGAGATTCCATCATTGATGTGAGTCAAGATGATTCACAAGAAGACGACTTTCAGCAGAAGAATTCACCATTGAGTTGGCTTGGTAAGAAATGGTTAGATTTCTTGAGTAAGTAAGGGTTGCATTTTTTCTGCAGTAGATGCACATTTCAGCCTTATCTTTTCATTTTGTTGAAGTTGACAAGTTGCAACAGTTATCATAAATTGCAAGATGCAAGTTTGCATGTGAATGCATTTTTTGTTGAATGCATACTTGTGTTATACCACCTCGTCAAGAACATGTAAAAGAGGGGTATGCTACTCGTTTGTTACAGCCATATACACTTTTCATTTTCAGCTCTTTAGTACCCACATGTTTTGGGTTTAAGTACCTATGTTTATACAGGAAGTAGAGTTGAAGAGCTATGCGCATGCATTTGTTTTTGTGAGTGCATAAACAATGAACTTGATGATTGTTCATCATGAATGACTAGTGATTTTAACATGATTGTTTATCATGTTGGTCGACTTGTCATTTTGGAAGGTTGATATGTTTCACATGGGTCTCGACTTGTGTCAATGTTGTCATGACGATTAGGTTGTGTCGATCATGTTTTCCGACTTGTGTTTAGTCGATGGTGTTTGTTGTCTTGTAAGTAAATTTTGAGTACATTGAGATAGAGGAAAAGACACCATGTGCTTTGATGAAGCACAAGATGCGACATTTTTCTTGAAGAGCAAAAAGACTTTGCTGTCATTATTTTCAGTCTTGTGTCAATTTGTTTTCAAGATTGATGGTTTTCTTGGTTTGTGATAAGATGTCGCAGGAAAGTTTTGCAGCCATTAGAGAGTGGATTGTTGACGTCAAAGAGTTCACAAGAGGGACTTGACTCTCAGTGGGAAGGTTGGCAGTCTTCCAAGCACATAGAGAACAGTGGGTCAGCGGCAGCCAGAGAGCAGTGGTTGAGGGACATAGCTAGTTGCAGTGCAAAGCATGTCAAAGTATCCAGGTGATTGTTGAAAAGACTTTTCAAGTAGAATCAGTTGATAGAACTTGAAAGTAGAAGAGTATTGAATCTTAGATCGATAATCATAAGCTTTTATGGGTCCAAAAGCCTTTCAGTGGGAAGGTGTGATCAAAATCTGGACCAGGGGTCAAAAATTTGCTCAAATTTCAAAGTTCTCGGAATGTGATGAAAATGGTGCCATTGCATCCGTCTCGTCTTCCCGATTCCGGTGGTATATTTACTTTCTCAAACGGAGTCCGTATGGAGAAGTTATCGTGATCTGTTTGCTAAGACAAACAAGTAAAAAAAAAAGGGATGCTGACTGGACAGTCCGTACAGGCTGACTGGGCGTACGTACATGCTGATGTAGTGACCATATGGTGACGTGGCACCTGCTAACATGGCAGATTCTGGTTGGCTGACTGTGGGTGAATATTATGGTGACACATGGCATATTTTAGGTGAATGAAAAGGTGCCACGTGGCCCAATGAAGGGCTGCCACGTGGAACCCATTTACTAGCTGTTGGTTTAATATTTGGTTTATTAAAATTATATGGAGGCCGTAGGGTTCGACCCCCGGACCTCCCCACCATTCAAACACCTTAACAAAGTCCGCTGTGCCATTAGGCCACACGTTAGTTCTTACTATACATATGCAATAAAATGTTTTTGAATTGACTTGATGCTATGGTCGGCGCCGGGGTCCAGGCTGGGGCTTAGCCCTAGCCCCCGGTCACATACACCTTTCACAGGACCATACCCTTCGATGGTTTATGCGTGGAGTTGTAACTTTATAACCGTGGGTTTTTCCATAACATATGACCGCCAATGTGACATTAAACGCGGGGTTTTAAAAATGTTAGCCCTTGGACGTACTGCTATGTACATATGGCTACGATATAAATATTCAATTGCGCGTGGGATGTGTTTTGAGTTTGTTTTTATATGGTTTAAACCTAGTTATATGCCAATAGATATGACCATTTAAAATATTGCGTGTGTGCGCGTTATTGTGTTAAATGTTCAGCCCATGGTTTCAGGCGCAACAACATGTGACCAAAACCATTATTAAATGGCGCGCGTTTTGGATTTGTGTTGGGTTTAGTTTTGTGTTAAATGGTTATGCAACTACACACCCACCACTTGTCACTTCAATATTAAACAGTGGCAACTCAGCCCTTTTGGTGCAACTTGCCACATGGCCCCATGCACCCAACACCTCCGACTTGGGGGGCTTTGATTTCGCTAATGGTGCGACATTTTGGCACCAATTTCGGAAGGCGCCCGTGTGCTGAGTTTAGGCACGAAAAAACTCTCAGGGCTAGGTTCACTCACACACAGGGGCGAAATGGCGAACCAGTAACAGAGCTTGAAGGAGGAAAAATGGCAGAAGGCCTAACTTCTTGATTTTTTGTCCAAATGAGGTGCCAAAAAAACCCAGCTAGGGGTTTTTGGACGTTCTGAGTCCATTGGCACAGTTTTCACAGGCATTTGAAGACTTCTATTGCAGGTTTTTAACCATTGAAGTTTGAGGAAGCTCAAGGGAGCTTGAAGCCCTCATTGTTTGAGGCCTTGCTCAGATGAGCACATGTCCATTTTCTGTGACTGAATAGTCATTTTTGACTAATTATTGTGCTCTGAACACATTGGGATAGGTTTCAGATCCATTGGAGGACTTTTACAAGTGTTTTTGCCACATTGAAGCTCAGGGAAGCTTGGAGGTCACATGTAGAAGAGGTCATTACTGGATGAGACAAGATCCATTTTCAGAGTTCTAATAGTCGTTTTTGGGGTTTTTGTGTATTCTGAACCCAATGGTACAGTATGTAAATCCATTGGAGTTGAGCAGAAGCTTGTAAAAGAACATTTGACAAACTAATCCCAAAGAGCCTAGTCCATTGAAGGAGGCTCAAGGAGATGTAGCCCAGAGAGGGGTGAACTCCTTTATCATCTTGGTATTGTTGTGAGTTTGATGTGTTATTTGCTGCAATTTATGTTGCTGTGCATTTGTTTATAGCACATATTTAATCATTTAAAAGAACATTTCCTCACACATAAACTTGAAAAGAAGAAGCATGAACTTAACACATAAACCATCTTGCATATTTTAACACATGAAGCAAGGTTCTGTAAGGTTTAATTTATTGAAGTAGGGGGTGCTTGCATAGCATAACAAGTCAGCCTTCTATTTTTAGATCAGCACCTTAGTCAGATTTTGAACGATTGCTGGGAAATATCGCAAGTACTTTTGAGATATGCCCCCTTCATCCCTCATTATAATTGATTGTTCGTCCCTTCACTAGTTTCTCCTCAAGCGGGTTCTGGACCCACTAGCGAGAGATTTTTTGGAGGTTCGGTGTTATTTGAAAGGAAGGATGTTACATCGGATAGGACACGTGCACTTGTTATTTCATTTTTTGTTCCCCCACGAGGAGTTACAAAAATCCCAACCCACTTTCCACATTGTTTTGATGTATGATTTTTACCACTTTAATACATGAAGTTTTATGAATACATTTGTGAAAGTAATTTGAAAGTAGTTTTTCCTATAATTCCTCACCACTATTTACACACACCCACTTCTAGGCTAGAATAATAGGGTAACCACAGTATCCCTGTCATTCTAGACGCTTGAGAAACTTGCCCCCAATTTTGGGCGGCGTTCCTAATTTCGTTGAGACATCAACAGTGCCATCACACAAACTATTTAGTGCTACAGTACTAGGCTTAGGGTTTTTAAGAGCCACTTTTCTTGGAACCAATATCCCAAGAAACTCAAAAACAAACCCTCCACCACAAGGGTGAGGTGACCAAAACTTTTCATAAAGTACAATCTCCCAAGGAACTACTTCCTCCCATAACATGGCAAGACCCACTCCTATCATTCCCTTTTTGTCTTCGATCAATATCCCTGATCTAACTAAACTGAAAAATGATCCCATATTACACGACCCCACTTGGTTGAATATGCCCACAAAACTACCTTTAGACATCCCTAAGTTTGAAGTGAAATTTGGAGAGGACCCCACCAACCATGTCATCTCCTTCCACTTGTGGTGTTCTTCCAACAACATAATGGAATATTCCATTCGCCTACGGTTATTTCAGAGAACCCTCACATATACAGCCACCAAATGGTATGTGGACGAGAAGTCTAGAGCCCATTCAACCTTTAAATCATTAGCCAAAGAATTCCTATCATTTTTCAACTTCCCATCTGTCATGATACCAAGTCTAAGATCCTACCAGAATGCAAAAAAAACACTGCTACTCACATTTTAGACCACATTCATGAATGGCATAGACGTTGCAACCTTTGTAAAGTGGACACCACCCCACAACAAAGGCTAGATTTTTTCCTCTAATCGATTGTTCCTACCCTTTCCAAAGATGTGGTTACATCCCTCCCCCAAACTGAATATGAAGCCATCACCAAGGAACAAGAATTTGACCTAATCTATTCCCAATCAGGGAACCTATACATGGTCCTTTCAGATGCTCCTCGTCCTTTACCCTTCGATAAATAGAAACTTGGAACATCACATGTTGTTGATGGGTTGATCGACTGCATGGCTAATAATCAACCACACGCATATCCAGTACCCACATATGGGATGAAACCATACTTTTAACCATATGGGGGAGCTTCATATTATCCTCCCCCCCTACCAACCACCATTAATGGAACCTCCTCTTCTCCCCATGGGTACCCATATACCCACATCACTTCACCAACCGATCCTTGTCCCACAAATAGTTCCTCGACCAACAGTGTCATATACACCTAGTAATAATGGATCCACCTCCACTTCTTACAACCCATATGGAACCCCACAAGGTAACCCATACTATCCCCTCCCAGGTCCACCACAGCCTATCGCACCCCCACATGGACAACACCAGACAAGGGTCAATTTCATCCAACCTTCCCCTCTTCAAAAAGTTCAATATTTTGAATAGTTGAATAAGACCAATCCACCTCACCAACCCAAAAATAACCAGAAGAAACGAAAGAATAGGAATAAGGGACAAGGAGGGAACCCCCCTCAACAAAACCCCCATGCTAGGGGTAGCCAACACCAACCCAACCAAATCTCTCAAGGGGGAAATATTAATAATTTCCAACCATGACAAGGGTGAATGAAGAACCTTCGAAACAATTACCTTTGTGCATTATGTGGAGAATATGGCCACTACACTCACAATTTCTCTCAAATCACCGACTACAAATGGATGAAATATTCCATGAATCCTCAGTGGGCTCCCAACCCTCAAATTCCACCTTAGGGACCTCCCACTTATATACCACCACCACCATCGACGATATTATAAAACCCTATCCCACCTCAAGGAAATCATCTTACAAACTCGCAGTCACCAATATGGTACATCCTCTTATCCATTACCTACCACTTCGAATGCCCCCCAGCCACCAACTGGACAACCATTGATGATCCCTCATCCTAACACTGAATACATCATTCAGACACCTCGTGCACCCTTGTGTAAGAATGTGCATAATCCTCATGCTCAAGTCGCCCATAGCTATAGTATTGTTGAAAATCTCACTCAGTCACCCGTTGCCATGTCATTTATGGAAGTCCTTCAAACATACCCTTTCCAATGAAAGGAATTACTTTCACAATTGGGGGCAATAGATCTTGTAGACACCCATCTAATCACATTTGATTTAGATAAAGAAGACCCCCAACTCCCATCATTAGTCACATTCCATATTCCTATCAAAATATGGAATATCATTCTCATTATCATTATCGTCGCACCCTAAACATAAGCATCCTACGACGACACCTCAATCCATTGTGGTGCAGTATGTAACGATTAGGGATCATCACACCCTTATCATTTGGCAAGGCGTGACGATATTCTTTGTTAGGGTTTTTAAGAAAGGAGAGATGATTCTATTTCTCAGGGAGAAAGTCTTATTTCTTCAGTAGCTTCAATAGCTTCAAGGAACAGAGGAGTAAGCAATACACATATCGTCAGTTGATCACATGGGTGACCAAAATAATGTGTAACAACAATAGTTACGACTGTTACACTAATGGGTTTATGTTTTAATATGGAATATAATGGTAATATGTATATGAACTCACTAAATAGATAACGAAGAACAAAGACAGAACAACATGCTCATAACCAATAAGTAAGAAAGAAAGGAATGATCATCTCCCATTCCCTCACTACTGTAGAAACTTGGTTCTTGTAGTCCCAATAGATACTTTGGGTGAGACTTCATCTACATGCATTTGATGCCAAAAGGGTCGGTGTTTGAAGGGTTTTGTTGGTCAAGATAACTTGAACCTAGGGTCTTACAACCGCGCAGAGTGCCAACAAGGATGCCTTTCATCCCAACCTTAGGCCACACTGTAGAGTGCGTCTCTACAATATGTCACCCCCATTCCAAGCCCCTGTCCAGAGGGAGTCCCTCTACAAAAGGGAGTCCCTTCACTTCTAAATAGTTCCTTGGTGACCTCCCCTTACCAATGTCAGTTTCTATCCAGTAAGCACCCAGTTGTATTCCATTATTGCACCAGTATGGATTCAAGTCTTCTCTTCTTTAGGGTGATCACTCTCAAGTTGGACAAGTTTCCTATTTTCTTCAAGGAAACCTATAAATGTTTCTCAAGATGTGTCTTGAAATCCTCTTTTCTTAGAACTTGTTCTCTATGAGTGTACTCCTTATGAATCTGGTTCAAATTTTCTTTTCTCAGCTCCCATGCATGTGTTCCTTCTATCTATGATACCATAGTATGCTTGCTGAGTGTCTAGTATCTCCTCTCCATGTGTGGTATCTAGTGGCAATTTTCCACCTTTGGTCTTTTCCTTGGTCGATATCCTTGGGATTATTGTGGCCTTCATGCAGACGCAACCTACAGTCTGCAGTTTCCATTATATAGAAAATTAAAATAGGTATGCCAACATCCTATCATCTTCCAGCTCCCATGTAGCTTCATCTACTCCAAAGTGCTTACATTGCACCTTGACCTGCACAATGGATCGGTTATGGAGCATTGTTTCTCTCCTGATCAAGATGACCTGTGGTTTGGGATGAAATTCTCCTTCTAGTTCCACCTGTATCATCATTCAATCAATGACATGATTAGGATCATGTACATATTTATTTAACAAATATACATGGAACACATTATGATCTCTAATAGTAGGTGGTAATCCAAGTTTGTATGCTACTGGTCCCACTCTTTCCAGTACTTCAAATGGTCCACAATAGCGGGGTGCCAATTTAGCACACATTCCCATTTTTAGAGAAATCCTCTTGGATTTCACTAAAAGATACACATGGTCTTCCTAATTTTAACTCTCTTTGAGTTCTCTTGTTGTCTACATATCTTGTTTGTCTATCTTGAGCTACTTTTATATTTTTCCTTATCTTAACCATTGTCTGCTCCATCACCTTGAGCAATTATGGTGCAAGTGTGATCTTATCCACTGGGTTGTCCCAACTATTTGGAAATCTACACATCCTGCCATACAAGACCTCAAAAGGGCTCAATTTCATTGATTCTTGATAACCATTATTGTAGGAAAATTCTACCAAAGGTAGATATCCTCCCACTATTTGGGTTGATGCATAATATGCATTCTCAATATGTCTTCTAATATTCTATTCACTCTTTCAGTCCGACCATTTGTTTGAGGATGGTAGGATGCACTAAATTCCAATTGTGTTCCCAAGCCTGCAAACAATCTTCTCCAAAAACATGAGGTGAACTTGGCATCTCTATCCAAAATTATGGTCTTGGGAAAACCATGCAATCTCAAAATTTCCTTCATAAAATGTTATCAACATCTATGGATTTGAAGGTAGATTTAATGGGGATAAAATGAGTTTCCTTCCTTAGATTATCCACTACCACCATGATCACATCATGTTGTTTTATTGTTTTTGGAAAACCGATGATGAAATCCATGGAAATCATTTCCCATTTCCAATCAGGAATAGGAAAATGTTGCAATAGACCTGCAGAATGTTTATTTTCAACTTTCAGTCGTTGACATTCCAAGCATTTGGCAATGGGTTGAGTGATTTCCTTATTCATCCTGGGCCAATAATATAACTACCTTATCATTGTCACCATTTTTTGGGAACTAGGGTAACCTACATAGGGAATTTTATGGAACTTGTCCATAATTAAATGCCTCAAATTTGTTGAATTAGGCACGTGCAATCTATTATTATATAACAAGAGACTATCATTGTTATCACTGAAATTCCGTCCGCACATGGTTACAAGAACTCAACATCGTCAAACAGTGATGAATTCATCCACGGACCTGAATTAATACCAAGGCATTCATAAAAGGGTAAAAAAACTATACAAAGTAGTGAAAAATTGAAGGGCACTATGAAGACACTAGGCGCGCGTGCACATGCGCAGAATAGGAATGAAGAAATCACGCACATGCACACGATGCATGACTGTTATCGCAAAAATCCACGCACCTACTAAATGACACATTTATGAGAGTGGTTGGCCTCCCACCCACTTATGGTTCAACTCCCAAGCCGATTTGACCCTCAAATCTAGACTGGATTCGACTGGATGGCTGGTCAAAGACCTAGGAATTCCCTAATTAGCCTCTTTTCACACTACGAAGTAGTTAAACAAAAGATCAAAGGAATGCTATAAAAAGGCCATGGATGCACCTCATTTTTCAAGGAATTCAAAGAAATGTTATGCTGCCTCTATCCTCTTGAGGACTCCATCCTTGTCAAGAGCATATTAAAACCATTGCATTGGACAATCCGTCTCACCCATTGAGTGGATTTGTAAAGAGTTCTTTCATCATTTCCCATTTTTCTTAGTTGTAAGAAGAGCTAGCTAGTGGGGGTCCAAGAGCCCTCCCTTGGAGGAAGAAGGGACTCATAGTCCCCTTTCTTCTTGGTGTATTGTTTCACTAATAGATTAGCCTCAACATTGGTGACATGGGTCTTATGGTTCTTTTTGTTTCTATGTCCCTATGCTCATGAATTTAGTTGTTAATGCATTTCTTAGTTTAATTCTTAATTATAGTTTTTATTTCTTTCCCTAACTCTTTTCCTTGCAGCTGCCCTGCTCAGCAGACCCAACTGAGCTTGCAAGCACCTCTATTTTGCTCACTAAGGTGATGGAAGAGGCACAACAGATTGTTGACTCCACTGGGGAAAGGTATCAATTTCCTACCCCATTTGGGTTTTTCTTGCTCTTCTTTTAGTTTGTTTAACTTGTAGGTACACTAACCAGCCTAAGCCGACCTGCCACTCAGCCAATTCCAGGTTGAATTGAGAGAAATCCATTCAGATTTTTCATTCTCAGTTGTGTGTGCTATATGCATGGGTTTTTAGGCCCACAGACGCACATCGTGCGCACATGCGCCTGATTCACAGTTTTGTTCTGCACACATGCACTTGTTGATTTGTCTCTGTTCACGCGCATGCTCTTTGTGTGCCTCTGTCTCCATTGAGACCCACGCATCTGTGTAAAAATTCACATTGTAAAGTTGTTGAGATGTGGGGAAGGCCATTTTCCTTCTTGCAAATGATTTCAAGCATGTTTTAAAGATGCACCACACTTAGTCCCCTCATCATATAAAGGGGTTAGTCAAAAACACATAGGCAATTAGGAGGATAAAATCAATTTCCCTTCTTTTCTTTTTGCCACATGGATCGCTTGTTTTGACTCACAAGATAAGTTGGAAATCATTTTTAATCACATTTAACTTACATTGGGACTAGAATTTGAATAACAATCGCTTAGTATGCTCTTCTCTCGCGCCTCCAAGTGATCTTGAGAATCAAAAAAAGATTGTGAAAACGATTTCATCTCCCTTAAGAACATTAAAACCTTTAGGAGAGGACAACAGCCCTTCTTGGGACTCCTCTTAGTTTACTTTTTCAAACACATCTTAATATTGTAATGGGCCCATACATACCTACATGCTACAAAGATAGGATAGTCTTTGAATTTTGCTTTCTTAGATCAAATCACTAGGGAAGTTTAAAGGTTTTGTAACGGGCCCATACATGCCCACATGATCAATATAGGATAGTTTCAAATCTTTTCTTAAATTAAATCACAATAGGGAGTTAAAGGGATAGTAACGGACCCACATGTCCACATACTAGCTTCCTAGGGACTTTTGAATTACGCAAGGTTGTACCAAAGACACTTAGTTAATTAGGTAATCAAACACTTGTAAGGACCAAGCGAAGTCCACATGCAGTAAGGTGACATCTAATTCACTAAAAATTGGCACACTTTCACTCACACGCAAAAGTCACTTATCACTCACATAGTTTCTTCTTGAAACATGGAGGTCAAAGTAAGTTTCCTCCAAAGGGATTCCGAAAATACCCTGCCCTTTTCTTGACGACACTATCCACTCCCATTTTAATCAACGAGGTTGGTTTGCACCCCCAACCTCCCAAAACAACTACATCTAAAATCTTTCTAAAAACTCACTAATTTTTCCTCCACAGGAAGTGCCAAAATAAATTTTTTAGTCTAGGTAGGATTTCAGGGATAGGCATTCAAATAACTCCCCGCTATCTGGTTCTCACATTGTCAAAACCATAGAAGTTGTCAAATAGGCAACTTAAAATCCTCCAAGTCAAGTGTTCCTAATACCATAAGGCAGGGAGATACCTGTGAAGGGTTGAAGACTGAGGTCCAGTTGTTTTGTGCGTCCCCTCTTGAGGCACCCACCTCTTGGATGGGATCCAGCCCATGACCCATTTCTTAGGCCGAAAATCTAAATGCCGCATTTTGACCGAGGTACCTAGTGACCAACTTTAGGACATCTATCCAGGTGAAAATTGTGGGTGGCAATTGCACCTTGATTGGATTTTGTGTGGCTATTGGGAAATATTTCCAGCTCTTTCAGGATATGCCCCCTTTACCCCTCATTATAACCAATTATTTCATCCTTCACTAGTTTCTCTTCCAGTGACTTCAGACCCCACTGTTGAGTACTATTGGAAGGTCTAGTGCTATTTTAGAGGAAGGATGTTATGTCTTCTAGGACACGAGCATTTTCTTTCTTTTGATTCCCCTTGCAGACAAAACCCACTTACCCACATATATGCTTCTTTTTCAAAACATTTTATGTATGATGCCCATCTGATTACAGTTTGATTTGGATATATATATTGTGTAAACATTCAATGCAAAGGCTCTTGTTTCTATATTACTCTCACCACTCTTTGCACACATTCACGCTGCTAGTCGGACATCATAGGGGAACCACAGAACCCCTGTTGTTCATGACACTTGCTAAACCTCCCTCCTATCTTAGGGGGAGTGTCTGGTCTTTCCCACTCATCGACACCTCCTTCACACACTCCTGTGAGTGCTACTATTTTAGGATCATCTTTGCTTAGTTATACATTACTTGGGTCCACTTCCCAAGGCCATCCATTCACTTGCTCTCCTTTACACGAAAGCGGGGGACCCACTTCTTCTCAAGGAGGAAGCACCAACCCACCTAGCCCCCCTCAAGGGTTAGGTTCAAAACACAATCACACCATGGCCAGAGCTAATCCTCTCCCCCCACTGTAGATGCCATATTTGGCCTCTCTCAACATACTGGATCTCAACAAACTCAACAATCATCCTATATTGCATGATCCCACATGGCCTGCAATGCCCAACAAACTACCTTCGGACATACCAAAGTTTGAAGGAAAGGTAGGCAATGACCCTGCCAACCATGTCATGACCTTTCACCTATGGTGCTCCTCCAATAGCATTATGGATGATTCCATCAGACTGTGATTATTTCAACACACACTCACTGGCCCATCGACCAAATGGTATGTCGAAGAAAAATCAGGGTCCCATGCAACTTTTGAGTCATTGGCCAAAGGATTCTTAACATTCTTCCAATTACCCATCCACCACAACAATGGTATAGAACTACTTTCTAATTTCAAACAAACCTCAGCCACACATATCACTGACCACATTCACGAGTGGCATAGGTGACATAGCTTTTGCAAAGAAGAAACCACCAAGCAACAGTGTCTCGACTGGTTTCTTAGATCACTTGTCTCTCTCCTCAGTAAGGATGTAGCTTCCACCTTCCCTCAATCCGAAGAGGAAGCCATCAGTAAGGCCCAACAATATGACCTCATCTATGCATAGTCAATGTAATTATACACTGTACCTCCTGATCTTCCAAAACTTGTGCCATTTGGCCAAGACAAACCTGGGATGTCTCACTCAGCAGACATACTGATTGGTACCACCACTCACCATGGTCCACAACCCCAACCACCACTGATGTATGGAACACCTCAATACCCGCCGGCATACGAGGGAACTTCTTACTACCCCCCACCCCCTTATCAACAACAATACCCTGTTGCTATACCTCCACCCATCAGTGGAGCACCATCGACAACCCCCATACATCCACCTATTCAAACAAACTCGGGTACCCCCTCTACCTCATCTTATAGTACTAGCAAAAGCACTACGCCTCCCTATGTACCTTATCGATCGTTACCACCACAAAATCTGTATTTCCCATTTCCTGGTCCTCCACAACCCATGGCTTCCCCCCATCCTCATGCAAGGGTGAATTTTTTTCAACCCTCTATCATTCAACAATACCAAAATTTTGAATAGTTGAATACAGCCAATCCAACCCATCCGTCAAACAATGCCAAGAAGAAAGGATAGAATAGGAACAACAACAACCCAGGTCAAGGCGGGAATCAACCCCAACAAAACCAACCTACTGGGGGCAACCACTACCAAGACCCCCAAGGGGGCATCAATACCAATATACCACACCAAGGGAAGAACAACAATATTCGAACTAACTTTCCTTGCACCATATGTAATGAGTATGGACATTACACTCATCATTGCCCCAAAATTCCTAACCTCCAACGGATGAGGGCATCCATCTCTGCCACCAACTACCCCTCAGCAGGCCCCACAACAATACGTGCAACAACCCCCCCCAGCCGTACTGCAGAACCCCATTCCATACCAAGATATGATGAACACCCAACAGGTGATCAACCCTGCCCCACCACAAATGGGGCAATATGCAACCCCGGGTGCCACTCAACCTAGGAATTCGGTTGATCATAGTATCCTCCTCACCAGTGAAGAAATTCTTCTCCAAACTCATAATCGTCAATATGGTATGCCTCCCGACTCTACCCCAACCACCTCAGAAAAATGACCAGTTACCATAGGACAACCATTGATGATTCCACATCCTAACGCAGAACCCATTCCTCGCATACCATGTATGCCTTTATGATGGAATGTACATAACCCTCATGCTAAGGCTGCTCATAATTATAGTCTGGTTGATGACTTAGCCCAGTCTTCCGCAGCCATATATGTATTGGAGGTCCTCCAAACCTGCCCATCACAGAGAAAATCCTTGCTTTCTTCCTTCGGGGCAATCGACACAGCTGACACCCAGCTGATCACATTTGATTCAGCTAATAGAGAGCCACGTCTTCCCGCCAAAGTAGCCTTCTAGACACTAGTTAAGATTCAGAACACCATAGTTTATCGGTGTATCATCAATGAAGGTGCATCCACCTGCATCAAGTCTAAAGACGTATGGCAGAAAATTGGCTCCCCTGAGCTAGTACCCTCTACCATCACCCTTCGAGCTTATGACGGTCGACCAACATCTTCCACAGGGATTTGTCACAATGTCCCCATAGAACTTGGGGGAAAAACCATCCTCATTGACATTGAAGTTATCGATGCCCAACTTGATTACAATATCCTGTTCCGATGCAACTACATGTATGCTATGAAGGCAGTTGCCTCTTCTGTGTTTTGTACGATGATGTTCCCCCATAATGGGAAGATCATCACCATCGAACAACTTATCCATTACGATCCTAACCATTCCGCCAACATCGATAACATCCTCCCCTTTGTTCATGTTAGCCCGAATGATTTTCCAGTTGCCAACAATGTCCCTAGATTATTCCAAGACCCACCCATGTTGGGCACTTGTCAAGGAACACCACCATTCCTAAACCCTTTTTTTTCAGCACAAGTGTGTGTATTTTTCTGTAAAGGAACTGACATGGAGGATACCCTTCCTCCTAGGAAGGATTCTATCATATATGACGTCCCACTAGTCGCAGAGCTCCCCCCTCATGAGCCTCCTGCGAACTCGTCTACTCCACTAGTTCACGAGTTCACCTCTCCCCAGGGCCATATCCTAGTTTGGGAGACAGTTCCCCAAGACATTACTCAAACCCCCTTCTTTTATCTTCCACTAGGCATATAATCTTTCCTAGTTGCCACAACGCTTACTCTCCCTAATATTGTGTTGGAAATTCCAGTTTGGTATTTACATCCACCAGAGATGGTTCCTCAACCATCCCTTCCTGCCAAATGAAAAGAATCCCAATGGCAATTCCCATACTTACTCCCACCATACCCTCTACACCCCACTCACTAACCTCCCTTCCATAGTTGGGGGCAGGAGAAAGAAGAAGGAGCCCACAACTCCACTCCCCCCACGCATCCAACCTCCTTACGCGCTATGTGAGAAAGATGGACACCCAACCCACAAATTCCCATCTCTACCTGAGTTACGGAACCTAATTCCACTCAATCCAACACCATCATCGCTCGCCACTATAGCAAGTATTGCCGCTATCTCCCCTATATCAAGTAGCAAAGGGCTTCAAACCATATTCACTTGCACCATATGTTCAGATTATGGCCATTATACACACCATTGCCCATCTATCCCATACGTCCGCCACACATTAGCCGCAGCATGCCACACATATCTTCCTGAGTTTCCTCCGACACTCCATACCAATGCTCCTGTGAATGTGATTCATTATACTTCCTCATCCATCCTCGAGCAAAGGGGAAGTACATATCCTCCCCCCAAATTACCGCCCGATCGTCTATAGTATCAGTAACACCGGGATGGCATTATGGACCCATCGTCCATATCTAAGCCCTTTTTCCCACTTTCATTTTTTGGTACAGGAGTCCATACGCTCTCTTTTCCGAACCACCTTCGGCCTCTTATACAGACATTTCCATCTAGTGATCATTTTCCATTTTTTCCCAACGGAAAATCTGCCCATGACACACTCAGGTAGGCCTGCTCATGTTCAAAATTATCAAATAAATGCTCCTATGTTAAATTCTCTTTAGATATTGTTCACATCGGGTATTTGGTTTTCATGTGTGCAGGTACATGGTCATCATACATCAACACAACCCCTTCAGGTATATCCTCAGTACTGGCATGTCATCATTCCCTCTGAATCTCACTTACATTTCCAGTCACACCCTCTGACATTTGCCTCTAGGATCCCTATTTCTGGCTCTGAAGTACCTACACCTCCATTTGCACCTTCGATACTGTCACCCGGTAGCACTCTTACCCACATGAGTTGTCCCATTCATAGCACCCTTTTGCACTTCTGACACTCATGCTGTTTTTCAAAACCCTTTAGGGATGGGAGTCTCGATAGTCTTACATCATGTCGCGAATCAACCACATACTCCTTCTCCTCATTTTTATAGCTTTCCCAATGGACTCCCAAATTATCTCTTCACGGTTCTATTTTTTGACTACACCTCCATAGTATCATGAACCCTCCATTTCATCCACAATTAGTTTGCCCATCTGCAAATTTCCCTTCAATTCACTTACCTCATATAGAAACCCACCCATGGGGCCCCCACCCTCCACTAGTTCTCTGAGCAAATTGTGCCCTACCCGGGCCAACCATATAACATTGGGGCACTCATTTCTATATTTGTACACTTATCCCAAATTATTCTTTATTTATTGTACAAACACCTTTGTTTCTAGCAGTTACATTACCTTTTTGTCGTCACCTTTGGCAACCTTCTTCCCTTTTTTGACCAACGCAACCCATGTCACCCTTGGTTGGAGCACCACTTATCATCCACCCTTGCCGACATCATCCATATCTTCAGAGTACCCCACAAGCCACTTACCTCTACCCTTTGAATTTTTTCACCTTGTCCCGCCTCTGGCATAACTTATCCCCGGTCTTGTCGTCCCCCTGACACTCGACCTTGTTGAACGGTTGTGGCCAGTTTTTATCTCACACATACTCCAACCAAGGGCAGTCTTAAGTCTTCCCACATCTTGACTTCATCCATGTACCTCATCCACTTCCTCACCTCACCTAGTAGATTTTATGAATCCATTTGCTTCTGGGAGTCACGTCCCCCTTTTTGTCGACATCAACACAGTTTTCCAGAAGGGTGACAATATCTTGATTCTCATTATCCACTCAATGAGAGATCTCAGATGACATAGGGTGAAACACCATTGCTCCCTACTGTCATTGACCCCCATAACAGTCAACGCCAACACTTTCTCATGTTACGGTGGGTCTTACTTTGCGACTATTGCAGTTAGTTCTTTCATTTGCCGAAGACCTCTGAACTTGGCTGGGCTATCAATGCCCACATAATCGGTGATACTTATTACCGCGATCACTGCCTACTATTTAGAGTATGTTCATCTGAAGAATTGTCTTCTTCCTTTATCACGACTTCCCCCGAGGGCACTGCAGTTGTCTACACCAATACTTCAGTCATCCTTTTTTAGGGTTACCTGACACGAGCATGGGGAATGCTCGCCTCGTTTGTACATAGTTTTCTGTTTTCCACACCTCATGGAAGGTCGGGTCCTACCAGTTCCTTTTTCCCTCCAATGGATCACTCTGAATGATCCCACTATTTCTCTCTCTTACAACAACATTCTCAGTAGAAGAAACATTGATGGATTTTGGCTATACATATGCTTCTAACCTCATCCATCAAGGGGCATCTGTTATCACTGAAATTTCATCCGCAAATGGTTACAAGAACTTAGCGTCATCAAACAGTGATGAAGTCATCCATGGACCTGAATTAATACCAAGGCATTCATAAAAGGGTAAAAAAACTATACAAAGTAGTGAAAAATTGAAGGGCGCTATGAAGACACTGGGCACGCGCGCACATGCGCAGAACAGGAATGTAGAAATCATGCACATGCGCACGATGCATGACTGCTATCGTAAAGAGCCACACACCAGCTAAACGGTGCATTTATGAGAGTTGTCGGCCTCCCACCCACTTATGGTTCAGCTCCCAAGCCAATTTGACCCTCAAATCTTCACTGGATTCGACTGGCTGGCTGGTCAAAGACCTAGGAATCCCCTAATTAGCCTCTTTTCACACTACAAAGCAGTTAAACAAAAGATCAAAGGAATGCTATAAAAAGGCCATGGATGCACCTCATTTTTCAAGGAATTCAAAGTAATGTTATGCTTCCTCTATCCTCTTGAGGACTCCATCCTTGTCAAGAGCATATTAGCACCATTGCATTGGACAATCCATCTCACCCATTGAGTGGATTTGTAAAGAGTTCTTTCATCATTTCTGATTTTTCTTTGTTATAAGAAGAGCTAGCTAGTGGGGGTCCAAGAGCCCTCCCTTAGAGAAAGAAGGGACTCATAGTCCCCTTTCTTCTTGGTGTATTGTTTCACTAATAGATCAGCCTCAACATTGGTGACATGGGTCTTATGGTTCTTTTTGTTTCTATGTCCCTATGCTCATGAATTTAGTTGTTATTGAATTTCTTAGTTTAATTCTTAACTGTAGTTTTTATTTCTTTCCCTAACTCTTTTCCTTGCAGATGTCCTGCTCAGTAGACCCAACTGAGCTTTCAAGCACCTCTATTTTGCTCACTAAGGTGACAGAAGAGGCGCAACAATCATCTCCAAGATGATACCCTTCATATTTATTCCCTCTAGGGTCTCGTTGTAACCCTTCTTCCACTTGAGTGAAAAAATCATCTCCCTACAAGAGGGTTTTAATCCTCTACTTAATATTAGACTTCCCTACACTTGTAGTTTCTAAGTGTATTCTCTGACACTTTGATTGAACACATCTGCCAATTTGTTTTCCTTCCCTTCTACGTGCTTGATTTTGTAATCAAATTCGCTAATCAATGCCATCCACCTGGCCTGTCTAGCATTCAATCTTGGCTGGTTGAATAGGTACTTCATACCACAGTGGTCGGTCATTAGGACAAATCATCTCTTGGGAAAGTAATGTCTCCACATCTTCAATGCATGGACAATAATTGCCAATTCTAGATCGCGTATAACATACTTCTGCTCATTCTCATTCAACTTTCATGACTCATAAAAAATCACTTTCCCTTCTTGCATGATATTGTTGCCACTTCCTTCCTTTCAAGCATCAGTACAAACCAAGAAATATTTTTATAGGTCTGCAATCTTTAGAACATGGGCTTTAGTCAAAATATGCTTCAACTACTGGAGTAATTCTTCACTGTCTGGTGGCCATTTAACCTCTTCCCTTTTCTTTGCAATGAGGTAATAGGGTTACCAATCTTGGAAAATCCCTTTATGAACCTTCTGTAATAGCCAACCAATCCCATGAAGGATATTATTTATGTTACATTTATGGGGGCATGCCAATTCATGATTGCCTTGATTTTCTTAGTATCCACTACCACTCCTTCAGCTGAGATCACATGGCCTAGATATTGGATTTCCCTTTGAAATAAATCACATTTATTGAACTTAGAGTACAAATGGTATTATATTAACACTTGTAACACCATCTTGACATGTTCTTTGTGCTCTTCTCTATTCTTGGAATACGCCAAAAATTCATCCACAAAAACTAAGACAAACTTGTCCAAATACCTGTTGAGCATGTTATTCATCAAACACATGAATGTAGTTGGTGGATTCATGAGTCTGAATGGTACTGCCACAAACTCATAGTGCATGTACCTTGTTCTAAAGGCTATATTGTGGATGTTCTCATCCTTGATTTTGACTTGTTGATATCCCAACTTCAAATCAATATTTGAGAAAACTGCAACTCCTCTGAGCTAATCAAAGAGATCATATATCCTAGGAAAAGGATACTTGTTCTTGATAGTCATCTTGTTCAACTATCTATAGTCGATACACAGTCTCAATGTGCCATCCTTATTCTTTACAAATAGGGTTGTTTCTCCCCATGGGGACACACTCAGCCATATATAACCTTTATCCAACATTTCCTTTAGTTGCACATTCAACTCCACCAACTCTAGTGTGCTCACTATGTAAGGAACTTTTGATGTTGGTACTACTCTAGGAATAAGATCTATTTAGAATCAAGATCTCTTTTTGGAGGTAGTCCAGTCACCTCTTCTAGAAACATGTCTTTCAATTCCCATAGTACTGGGTGATATTTAGCCTTCAACTCTTTACTCTCTACTGAGTTAATAACTTGTATATTGTACAAGGGACACCCTTTTCTGCTGAAATTTTTGATTTGCAAAGGTGATATTTTCCTTATTGAAACTGGCTTTGGAATTCCTTTCAAAATCCTTGCATTTCCTTCCTCATCTTCGCATTCCAAAACCTTCTCATAACAATTTAACCTTTCCTTGTGGGAAACTAACCAATCCATTCCCAATAGTACATCCTATGAGCCTAGGGATAGGATATTTAGGGCTTCCTGAGTTTGCACTCCATTCACTTCAATCAGACATGCCTCAATCAACTCAATTTCTTTCCTCTTTATTCCAGTGGATAACTGGGCTAACCATGCTCTCTAATGTAGGGATTTTTCGGGGATTTTCTGAGGGTCATAAATTTTTACTTGGTTATCCATTTTGGATGGAATTTTATGGGTAGTTGTGTATCGAAGATTTCACTTCCATGCCAATTGGATCTATCCAATTGGACATCATTTCAATACTTTTTCAGGGCCCAATTCCTTCATATAAGGCCTCAAATTGGGGTTTTAGTGTTTTTGCGGGAACTTTTAATTTTTCAATTATCTGT
Source organism: Picea engelmannii (assembly GCA_009831015.1). Classification (NCBI taxonomy): domain Eukaryota; kingdom Viridiplantae; phylum Streptophyta; class Pinopsida; order Pinales; family Pinaceae; genus Picea; species Picea engelmannii. The sequence continues at coordinate 375,364 of ML782581.1, forward strand.
TATCTCTTATTTTATGAAATTAATCAGAAAAGTGAGTTGAAAAATAGTGTCATGCTAGTTATCTCTTATTTAGTGGTCAGTTTTAGACTCATGCGATAATTTTCTAAATTTAGTTGTTTTTCTTAAAAAATAATTGTTTTTCGAAAATACCAGATAGTAGTTATAAGGGGTTGAATTTTGATTGTAATAGTTAGGATGGAAAAGGAATAAAAGAGAGTTATTTTTCCATTTTCCTTTGTTTTCATGGTTTATTTGATTTTGTGAATGAATCTCAGCCTTTGGCTACATCACTCTCACATGTTTCTTTCTATGCAATGAACATGGCTCAACAACCTGAGGTGAAATACAACTAATGTTAGAACTTGGGACAATTAAAATAGAGATATGTTGATTGGAAATAATACCTTCTAATTCCACCACAGATGCTTGGTGGTCTTCCCGTCGATTCTCTACAACTGCATAAATTTTCAACATACTTCGAGCTACATCATTGACTGTAGTTTCTTCCTGCACTTTATACACCCTTCTATTATGTTGTTTTTGGGGAAAATCTGTCAACAAGTGTGGTTATCCACATAGAAGGTAGGCAGCTTATACTTATTGAATTATTCAATTAAATAAATTTGAGAATTCTTCCTCTTATTCTTCTTTGGAACACTTGATTTCATGCCACTACTGGACAAATCTACTAAAGTAATCTTCCTGCTAGGTGACTCCATGGAAACACTTCCACCTGATCTATGTTTCTTAGAATCTTGATGCCTTTTATTGGAAGAACAACCAGCCTGTGCTTCTGGGCATCCGAAGGGGTTTCCAACATCTTCGACTATCGCAACTTTGCATTACTAGGGCCTTGTTGCATATGTTTCTAGATTTTAGACAACCTCTATAGTAACACTGCATTCAATTCTTCCTATTCATATTGGGCTGTCATAAGCCTTTCATTGTCTTCATTCAGACTTCTAATAGTGACCATCAGATCTGGAGGAGTTTCTCTATCCCTCTGACCATCTGAGTCTTTGTCTTTGATTTGTGAGGTGTAATCCATGTTGTGTTGTACCAATCACCTTTGTTTCTTTTAGTACATCCTACATGTTGAAACAAAAACTGTTATTAGTAATTACATCACTGATGAAATTATGTATGTTAGGCAATCAATAGAAGATTTCTTTAAACAATATCAAGTGACCTTGGTGACCCATTCAATCCTGGAGTTTGAAAACCACTATGATACCACTTTGTCACACACTCGACACCCTAACCTTCTCTTAGGATGGTGTGATGTTAAGATTTATCTCTTCTTTTCTCATATCTTATTAAATTAAAAGGGACATAGATGAGTTTTCTTCACCTGGAGCTTCCAAACGAATGTGTCCATGCCTGGATCTAATCTCTGGATCTCAAGTTACATCCTCCCTAAATCCACAAGCCCTCATTTATCTAAATCCAAGTCACTACCACATGGCACCCACATGGATCCCTACCACTCATTCCATTTGATGTGGCATTGATGTGGTACTAATATGGCACTTGCCATTTGTATTTCTAATCAAAGGCTCCAAATTCATGAAACCCTTCTTCATCATCGAGTTATATTCCCCATGAAATGCCATCCACCTAACTTCCTTATTCTGATGACGATCACTCTTATCTAATCTACTCCAGATCCAATGGCTCTCAGGACTTAACCTCCAACGAATCTGAACAATATCAAGGCCTCCAACTTTCATGAAAGATAAAGCCCATTATTTTAACCTCTCTTTAATGATACAAGTGGGTCCCACTAGGATCCATGGTTGAGATTTCATCTCACCCATCCATTGATCAATATCTGTTGTTCAACCCCAAACCTCATCATTATCGACACTTTCCTTTATCCATGCTTCTTGAGCATGCTCGACAATCTCCAACGAATGGTCAAAATCGGGCATTCTGCAGATCCCATGGTCTAGATTACCATTGACTCCATAAGGGTTTCTAGGCCCTCTAGGACCACTTCTATCTCACCAACCATTCCACTGGAAACATGCATTACCCCTACAGTTATTTTGGCTTCCACACCAACTCACCATGTCATCATGATGTTGTCACCTCTTTTATTTCTTAACAGGAACTGTTGGTGTTGGAAAACTAAGAGGGGGGGTGAATCAGTTGTTACCTTGCTTAAACAATTATGCTTCTTTTAAAATATTTACAAGGCACTCAATGATGATCACAATAATGTAGGGAAATAAACAATGGCACATTCAGCATCAGTCACATATATGAGAAACACAAAGACAGATATTTCCCAAGGAAACCCATACAGGGTAAAAACCTCTTCTTCTTTATATGATAAGTATTATTTACATTCTTTACATTATCATACATATGAGCACCAACTCATTGTGAGGCTACAAGCTCTAGTTTTTGCAAGCTGCAACTTGCTGAGAGCACCAACTCTCTATTTTTCTCTAGCACCCACTAGAAGGAAGAACCAACTCCTTGGTTTCTCTAGGACCAACTAGAATGAAGCACCTACTCCTTGGTTTCTCTAGCACCAACTAGAAGGAAGCACCAACTCCTTGGTTTCTCTAGAGCCAACTAGAAGGAAGCACCAACTCCCTGTGTTCAAGCACCCACTTGAACCTATGAGGACACCAGTCCTACCTAGCACCTCCCAACCACCCTGAAATATAAATTCTTTGTTACTAAAACTTATTACAACGATATAAAGTTTTTCAATGGCTTACCAGCCTTGTCATTGTTCTGTTACACTGCTCTTCCCCGTCTGCATCAGTGTCTTCTGCACACCCCTTGCACTTTTTTTTCTTCTTCCTTTTATGATCTATGCGCCATATCCATTCAATGCACCATTCCTCTACTGTTCATTTCTGATCCTACGCTCTACCTCCTTGCACACACCTGAATTATCCTACACATCGACAACCCAATCTCTTCTTTGTTCCACATTCTCATAGTCTTTGTGCTCCTTGTGCATGCAATATTCACCATGCCTCTGCATGCTCACACCGTGCCAATATCCTTCTCATCTCGAGTGCTTTTCCTGGTCATCATCGTGACTCTTCATCTTCTTTGGTGGTTTTCCCCATGCGTTCAACATCACTGGTTGTTCTGTCTAGATTTCTCAGCTTCTCTAGTAGTTGAGGCTCTTCGTCTTCTCTGTCTTCGACGAGCTTATCCTTTCTATTTTCAACTACAGACTACAATGCTTATCCACCTGTCAATCCCTCTAAGAATCATCATCCATCACTGGATGAAGCTTGGAGACTCTTCATCTCCTCTCGCAATCACACAGAGGTCTCTTCGAATTATCTGGCAAAGCCCATCAATGGTTTCTAGCAGTTACCCTGCGAGGAGAAATATTAGCCCTCCGATTATGCTCAAATTCACCTGCACCGTTGGATTGGCTCCATGGGATCTTGCATTCATTTTGGCATTTCAACATTCGACAATTCGGCATTCATGTGACCAAGTGTCTCGACACTCCCAGTCCCGATCCCCGTAAAGGAGCTTGGTTGTGCTAACTCTTTCCTCCATCTCTCATTGATGTGACCAAGGGCTATGACCACAGCCTTATTCAACAACTGCATTTGGTAATTTTTCGTTTCGACACTTTGGCATTTCAGCACTCCTGTGGTCTAGTGTCTTGTCAGTGCATGTTGCGATCTCCGAAACTCTGAAACAGAGATTTTCTGTGCTAGCTCCTTCCTTTATATGACCATGGCCATGACCAAGCGCTTTTTCATAACGTTCTTTTCATGATTTTGCATTTTTCCTTTTCGTTAATCCCATTGTGAATTTTCTCGACTTTCCAAGTTGTGATCCCCAAAACGCCAAAAAGGAGCTTGACTAGACGTACTCTTCTCTTCAGCCCTTGATGGTGTGACCACCGGCTGATACCACAGGCCTAAAGTATTTCTCAATTTCGTGTTTCGACATTTCGGGACTACTGTGGTTATGTTTCTTACCTCTCTAAGTTGCGATTCACAAAACTCTGAAATGGATTCAGATCAACGGTCCAGATCACACCTTGATCTGACAACTACGGTTAAATCGCGATTTCGCATATCATGATTTCGACATTCCTGTGGTGAATGTGCTTTTACATCTCCAACTCTTGATATGTGAAACTCTGAAATGGAGTTGGATCGATGGTCCAGATCACACCTTGATCTGATGGCTACGATTAAATCACAATTTCGCATATCGCGATTTCGACATTCCTATGGTGAATGTTCTTTTACATCTCCAACTCCTGATCCGCGAAACTCCAAAATGGATTTGGACCACTGCTTCGATATTTCACTTTAAAGAATGTGCAAGTTCTTCCTAATCTAATGATGGTCGGAACTTATGCTTAGATCTGACACCTAAGATCTTTCCTCCTCTTCTATGCGTTCTTCTTGTCTACAATCAGATCTGACGGTCATCGGGAATTCTGAATGGGATCCAACGATCAATGTCGCTTCTCCACCCGAGATTACACATCCTCCTTACTTAGAAGAATTTCTAAGTTTCAAAGGCCTCGACCTTTGATCTTCCTGAGATCCTGAGTATGCTATCCCTCTTGAGCTTTGGCAATGAGTTAACATCATCCTTGGTGCACACCTACGCACTGCGTGTGACTCTGCGCTAATCCTCCTTAGCATACTTTATTCCTATTTTTCATCGATGGTTACTCTAATCTTTTCATTAATGACCTACCTACAATCCTTTGCACATTTTCTGCCATCTTTTCTACTGTACTTTCCATCAATGATAAGCATACACTGTCTGTAAAACATGCCAACAATCTCCCCCTTTGGCATTGATGGCAACAAAACCACCCCTGTTCTTTTCTCCCTGTTTGACATCAATGTCAAAGAAAACATGCTCCCCCTAAGCTGTTGCATTAATTTTAGGAGGTATCAGATATGCAACCAATACAAGACTCCTCCTAACAGGATGGACTCTTTTAGAAGTGAGACAGGATGACACCTAGCTTCTGTCTGAGATATTCAAATGGTGTCTTGGCTAGGGGTTTAGTAAAGATGTCTGCAATTTGTTCTGCAGTGGGAATGTAATGGACCTGAACAATCTGATTGGTGACCTGCTCTCTTAGAAAATGATATTTTATGGGAATATTCTTGGTCTTGGATTGGAAGATAGGATTTTTAGACACACTGATGGCACTAGTGTTATCACAAAGAATTGGGATCGGTGCAGTGTATTTTACCTCCAAGTCTGCAAGTGTCTGAATCATCCATAATACCTGAGTGCAACAGGTAGTAGTAGCAATGTACTCTACCTCTATGGTTGATAAAGAAATGGAACCTTGCTTTTTACTAAGCCAGGCTACTAAGGAGTCACCCAAGAAGAATGCTCCTCCACTGGTTCTTTTTCTCTCATCAACACAGTTTGCCCAATCTGCATCTGAATAAGCAGTCAGCTGAAGATTTTTATTTCTGGGATACCACAGACCATAAGTCATTGTTTTTTTCAAATACTTGAATATCCTTTTGACAGCTTGTAAATGACTCTGTTTAGGTGCAGCCTGATATCTTCCTACCTTTCCTATAGCATGCATTATGTCTGGGCGAGATGCTATGATGTACAACAGGCTTCCTATCATTGATCGATATGACCTTTGATCAACATCAGGTGAATCATCATCCTTACTTAATTTACATCCAGTTACCATAGGTGTACCCACAGGTTTAGAATCTTCCATTTGAAACCTTTTCAACATTTCTCTTAAATATTTTTCTTGAGAAATGAACATCCCTTCAGACCTCTGAATAATTTGCATACCAAGAAAAAATGATAGTTCTCCTATCATAGACATTTCAAATTCAGACTCCATGGCAGAAGAAAACCATTATACCAATGAATCCTTATTACATCCAAAGATGATGTCATCTACATAGACCAATACGATGAGAAAATTATTCATTTAGGTTTCTGTGGTGAGAAATATGTTCAGAGATTGTCGGAAGAACCACAGTATTTAAGACATCTTGTTGTCAACTGTTTCTCTCTTGAACCCTTTGTCTTTGAGATATGCATCCAGTTTGTGATACCAGGCTCGAGGGGCTTGTTTTAACCCATATAAATCTTTCTTCAACTTGCATACTAATTCAAGGTTATCAGACAGTTTGAAACCCTATGGTTGTTCCATATAGACTTCTTCACTTAAATATCCATTTAGAAAAGTGGACTTGACATCCATTTGATAGACTTTAAATATTTTATGACAAGCATAGGAAAGAAACATTCTCATAGCTTCTAATCTTGCTACGGGTGCAAATGTTTCATCAAAATCTAGTCCTTCTATCTGAGCATAGCCTTTATAGACTAACCTTGCTTTGTTCCTGATAACTTGTCCTTGCTCATTCAACTTATTCTTAAAGATCCATTTGGAGCCAATAACATTTTTACCTTCAGGTCTTTGAACCATCTCCCATGTATTGTTTTTCTCAATATGATCAAGTTTGTCATTCATTGCTTTAACCCAGTGGTCATCTTTGTTGGCTTCATTAAAATTATTGGGTTCCAGCATGGATATGAAATCTATATGAGATTGTTCGGTGTTTTTGATTAGCTTTCTCCTAGTTTGTACACCTTTGTCTTTTTCCCCAATTATCTGACTTGTAGGATGATTCTTTTGAATGATTCTGGAGGAGGGATTTGTAGTTGACTACTGATTTGAGTCTGTCTAAGTGTCTGAGTCTTGATCTGATTTAGTGTCTTTGTTTTCTGATCCTTGGACCTGTTCATCTTCAGCTTTAGCTGTATTTACGTAGAAGACTCATTACTGTATACCTCTCTTGCTATGATTCCTTCATCAATTTTTACATCAATACAGTCAACCATTTTATGCAGCCTCTTATTATAGCATCTATATCCTTTACTGTTTGTATCATACCCTAAGAAGATACCTTCGTGAGCCCTGTCATCATATTTGTAGAGGTTCTCATCATTATTCTTTATGTAGCATTTACTCCCAAAGTCTCTAAAGTGTTTGATTGAGGCAGGTCTTCCAAACCATAATTCATAAGGTGTCTTGTCACTTTGTGGTCTGAGGTGGGCTTTATTAAGCACATGGACCGCTGTGTGTATTGCTTCTACCCAATAGGTTTGACCAATGTTCTTCTCATTAATCATAGACCTAGCAATTTCCTGCACTGTTCTGTTTTGCCTCTCAACAACTCCATTTTGTTGTGGATTTCTTGGGATTGTGTATTCACTCTTGATCCCATGCTCATCACAGAATTCATTGAAGTCTCTTGACATAAACTCTCCTCCTTGATCTGATCTTACTTCCTTTAACCTCTTGCCTATTTGAGTCTCTGTTAAAGCCTTAAATATTTTAAACTTCTCAAATGGTTCAGCTTTTTCTCTGAGAAAGGCAACCCAAGTAAGTTTGGAGTAATCATCGATAATCATCATGAAGTAGTTTTCTTTCCCTGTGCCTTCCTATCTTGATGGTCCACATAAATCCATATGAACTAGTTGGAGTGGTTTCTCTGTTGAAGTAAAGCTCTTGGATTTAAACTGTGTCCTGTTTTGCTTCCCTACTTGACAGGGTTTACACATTGAATCTTGGGGCTTTGATGTTATCGGAAGATATGTTACTGCCTCGAGGTTTTTGAGTTTGATTAAGTGGTCAAAGTTTAGATGTCCAAGCCTCCTATGCCATAACCAACTTTCATCATTTTTTCTTAGATGACATTCTTCTCTATTTTCTTTCAGAACATATACATTATTTTCTATCCTTATGCCTTTGGCCACCACTTGTCCTAAGGTTACAGATTTTATCTTGCAGTCCTTAGATGTGAACACCACTTCACATCCTCTATCACACATTTCACTTACACTGAGCAGATTATGTTTCAACCCATCTACAAGTAGAACATCTTGGGCTTTTCCTTTTCCATTACTTAAGCTCACCATCCCTTTGCCTTTATTTTCCCTGGAGCATCATTTCCAAAGGTTACATTTCTTGATTTTCTTTAACTTAGAGATAGAAACTTGCCTTTGTATCCCATCATGTGTTTGGAGAAACCACTATCTATATACCAAGGGTTCATTTTTCTTTGAACAGACAATACTAATCCACACTTGTCACTTTCCTTCTTCTTCCAAAACTTGACATTTTCAGCAGGGGATTTCGAATCTGGTTCATAGTTCCTTAACCGATAGTCAATAGATTTATGTCCAAAGTTATGATAGGTGTAGAATTCAACCTCATTATTCAATAGGTCAAACTTATTGTTGCAGTGTTGCCTACTTATTGACTGTTGATTATTTCTTGGCCTCCTCAGTTGTATGTGTCTAGACTTAATTTGGCAATTTGCAGTATGTGAAGGATTATTACTTGACTGTATCATTCTTTGTTGTGGGAAGTATTTATTTCTTTGAAATCTTAATTGCTCATGTCTAAGTCTTAAGGAACAATTTACAACTTTGTGACCAAAGTTAGAATAGTAGAAACAATAGCCATAGAAAAATTCTTTGTACCTGGAAAATGGTTGTCGTCTTTGAGCAAATCGGTTTCTTCCTTGCTGATGACGTCTTTCAACAGAGAGTGCATTGTTTCTTCATTCTACAAATTCAGTCCTGGAACCTTTTTCTTTACTCATCCTAGGCGGCTGATTGTCTTCCTTTGTTTCTGTAGGTTTGTTATTGTCATTGGTTGTACTTTTGACAAACTTGATGGGTTCTTCATTTCCTGGCTTACCACTGCTTGATCCCTCTTCATAACCCAAGCCAATTTTCAGCTTTGGATTCCTTTACTGATTCAGAATGGTGGCTAATCCTTCTAAGGCTTTGATACTTGACAAATTATGATTATACAAGGCTTGAAACTTCTCCATTTCTTTCCTCGTTTTCACTACTTCTTGCTCTAGTGCTTCACATCTTGCCTTCTTTTCTGATAACTGTTGTTTCAGAATATCTTTGATTTTCTTTGCCTCTTCCAATTCTACTTTTAGTAAGACAAGGTCTTCATCGGGTTCTTTACTGTCTTTCTCGAATAGTATCAACAATTGTCTTTGCTTTCTGTTCTTGATTCTTAGTCTGTCAATCTCTTTCAATGCACTGTTCAGTTCTCCTTCCATGTCAACCACAGCTTCTTCTTCATTAACATCACTCCCTGTGCTATTATTGTCATAGTCCTCTTTGGCCATAAGTATGAAGTCATTTAGTTTATCTTCAATAGATGAATCATTGTATTCATCATCTGAAGGATCATCATCATTGTTTATGCAAAGACTTTTCTTCTTAAAGTTATTCTCTTTAAAGAAATTTCTTTGTTTGTATTTCTCCTCATCATCATAAGTCTGATCCTTTCCTTTGTGGGGACATTTATTTGCAAAATGACCTATCCTACCACATTTGAAGCATTTGAAAGGCAGTTTACCTTTGTATTTTCCTGATCCCTTCTTCAGTCTCTTCACAATTTTTTCTTCAATTTCATCGGGCTCAGAATCCTCATTCTTGTTTGCTTTAAATGATGCTTCTCTGGAGGTGGTTTTATCTTTAACTATTCTCATTTAATATGCAGTCAATGTTCCTAGAAGTTGATCAAACTCCAAGTTTTTAGATCATTAAGTTCTTCTATAGCAGAGACCTTCGGGTTGAACCTATCTGGGAGAGATCTCAAGATTTTCTAAACTAAAGAAGGTTCCCCAATTGTTTCACCAAGTGCCTTCATTGCATTTACCATTTCTTCTACTCTCAGAAAGTATTTTCCAACAGTTTCATCTTCCTTCATCTTCAGCTGTTCAAACTATATTCTATATGTTTGAAGCTTTGCATCCTTTACCTTCTCATTACCCTCATAATTGCTAATGATTTTGTCCCACATTTCTTTGGCAGTTCCTAGGTGCATAACTTTTATGAATTCTTCTTCTGCAAGCCCACTCAGGATAGAATTCATAGCCTTAGCATTGAAGATAAATTCTAGTTTGTCATCCTTATTAGCTAGCACAACTAGCTTTACATAACCAATATCTACCACATCCCAGACATCTGCACCGAAAGCCATTATATAGGTTCTCATTCTAACTTTCTAGAAGGCAAAGTTTGTTCCATTGAACAGAGGGGCCTTATTGGTTGAATTTCCTTCATGGCTTGACATATTTAAGCTCTAGGATCTACCCTTAGATAAAAGGGGCCAGCTCTGATACCAATTGTTGTACAACTGAGAGGGGGGGTGAATCAGTTGTTACCGTGCTTAAACAATTATGCTTCTTTTAAAATCTTTACAAGGAACTCAATGATGATCACAATAATGTAGGGAAATAAACAATGGCACATTCAACATCAGCCACATATATGAGAAACACAAAGATAGATATTTCCCAAGGAAACCCATACAGGGTAAAAACCTCTTCTTCTTTATATGATAAGTATTATTTACATTCTTTACATTATCATACATCTGAGCACCAACTCATTGTGAGGCTAAAAGCTCTAGTTTTTGCAAGCTGCAACTTGTTGAGAGCACCAACTCTCTATTTTTCTCTAGCACCCACTAGAAGGAAGCACCAACTCCCTGGTTTCTCTAGCACCAACTAGAAGGAAGCACCTACTCGCTGGTTTCTCTAGCACCAACTAGAAGGAAGCACCAACTCCCCGATTTCTCTAGAACCAACTAGAAGGAAGCACCAACTCCCTGTGTTCAAGCACCCACTTGAACCTATGAGGACACCAGTCCTACCTAGCACCTCCCAACCACCCTGAAATATAAATTCTTTTTTACTAAAACTTATTACAGCGATATAAAGTTGTTCAATGGCTTACCACCCTTGTCGTTGTTTTGTTACACTACTCTGCCCTGTCTGCATCAGTGTCTTCTGCACACCCCTTGCACTTTTTGTTCTTCTTCCTTTTATGCTCTATGCGCCATATCCCTTCAATGCACCATTCCTTTACTATGCAATTCTGCTCCTGCACTCTGCCTCCTTGCACACACCTGAATTCTCCTACACAGCGACAACCCAATCTCTTCTTTGTTCCACATTCTTATAGTCTTTGTGCTCCTTGTGCATGCAATATTTTCCATGCCTCTACAATATCACACCACACCAATCTCCTCCTCATCTCGAGTGCTTTGCCTAATCATCATCATGACTCTTCAACTTCTTTGGCAGTTTTCCCCATGTGTTCAGCATCACTAGTTGTTCTGTCTAGATTTCTCAGCTTCTCTAGCAGTTGAGGCTCTTTGTCTTCTCTGTCTTTGACGAGCTTATCCTTTCTATTTTCAGCTACAGACTTCAATGCTCATCCACCTATCAATCCCTCTAAGAATTGTCTTCCATCACTGGATGAAGCTTGGAGACTCTTCATCTCCTCTGGCGATCATAGATAGGTCTCTTCGAATTCTCTGGCAAAGACCATCAATGGATTCTAGGAGTTACACTGCGAGGAGCAATATTAGCCCTCCAATTATGCTCAAATTCACCTGCACCGTTGGATTGGCTCCATGGGATCTTACATTCATTTCAGTATTTTGACATTGAGTAATTTGACATTCGTGTGACCAAGTGTCTCAACACTCCCAGTTGCGATCCCCGTAAAGGAGCTTGGTTGTGCTAGCTCTTTCCTCCATCTCTCACCAATGTGACCAAGGGCTGTGACCACATCCTTATTCAATAGCTTCATTTGGTAATTTTGCATTTCGGCACTTTGGAATTTCGGCACTCCTATGGTCCAGTGTCTCGTCAGTCCATGTCGCGATCTCTGAAACTCCGAAACAGAGCTTTTCTATGCTAGATCCTTCCTTTATATGACAATTTCCATGACCAAGCGCTTGTTCATAAAGTTCTTTTCATGATTTTTCATTTCACCTTTTCGTTAATCCCGTTGTGAAGTTTCTCAACTTTCCAAGTCACAATCCCTGAAACGTTGAAAAGGAGCTTGTCTGCACATACTCTTCTCCTCAGCTCTTCGATGGTTTGACCACTGACTAAGACCATAGGCCTAAAGTATTTCACAATTTTGTGTTTTGACATTTTGGGACTCTTGTGGTTATGTTTCTTTCGTCTCCAAGTTGCGATTCACGAAACTCCAAAATGGAGTCGGATCAATGGTCCAGATCACACCTTGATCTGACAGATGTGGTTAAATCACGATTTCACATATCACGATTTTGGCATTCCTATGGTGAATGTTCTTTTACATCTCCAACTCTTGATCCGTGAAACTCTGAAATGGAGTCGGATCGATGGTCCAGATCTCACCTTGATCTGACGGCTATGATTAAATCGTGATTTCGCATATTGCGATTTCGACATTTCTGTGGTGAATGTTCTTTTACATCTCCAACTCTCAATCCGTGAAACTCCGAAATGGAGTTGGAACACCACTTCGATCTTTCACTTTAAATAATGTGCAAGTTCTTCCTAATCCAATGATGGTCAGAAATTATGCTTAGATCTAACACCTGAGATTTTTCCTCCTCTTCTGTGCATTCTTCTTGTCTACAATCAGATCTGACGGTCATTAGGAATTATGAATGGGATCCAACGATCAATGTCGCTTCTCCACCCGAGCTTTCACATCCTCCTTACTTAGAAGAATTTCTAAGTGTCAAAGGCCTTGACCTTTGATCCACCTGAGATCCTGAGTACGCTATCTCTCTTGAGATTTGGCAATGAGTTAACATCATCCCTGGTGCACACCTATGTACTGTGTGCGACTCTGTGCTAATCCTCCTTAGCTTACTTTGTTCCTATTTTTCATCGATGCTTACTCTGATCTTGTCATTAATGACCTACCTACAATCCTTTGCATGTTTTCTGCCATCTTTGTTGTTGTACTTGCCATCAATGACAAGCATACACTATCTATAAAACATGCCAACAGTTGGCCCTTGACAAAGTTTTGAGAGAACCTTGGTCGTGCTTGACCATTTTTTGGGACTTCGACATGCTGGTCAAAGATGGAGCACTTAGGTGAAGCAGAGATTGGGGGATCTCACCCATTTTGTGGTTTTTTGGGGATTTTAGGGTTTATGTAATAGGTATGGGATGTCGGCCTATGGGTTCACCCATGTTTACGCCCCTTTTGTAATGTATAAACAAGTATATATGACTTATAGCGAAGGCAGTAGAAGGTGTGCCTCGGTGCATGAGTAGTTGGCTTAGTGCATGAATGTATTAAGGCTTGCAGAGATAAGTGCATGTGTTTTTTAAGTGTTTTGTGCACAGACTGTCTAAGGCTTTGTGATTTGACCTAATTCGAGGAAGGATGATCTATCGAGGTGCTCACAGATCTCATGCCTTGTGCGCAGTTGGCTCTGTAGATGGGTGCCTGTAAGGAGATTGAAAGAGACTAATAAAAAAGAGAAGAGTTAGTGGAAGTAGCCCCACATTGGGGTGAACCACGTATATCCTGTGTTATTGTTCTTTGTGCTGTGTTATTCATGGTGTTTATGTATTTATGTGCTCAACCTTGATGCCTGATAGATTGATTCATTGATGCTTAGTGCTTTATATATGAATGAATGTTAGATCTTCTCTAATGATATGTGCTACATGATTAGACGTCTTAAATCTTGGTTACTACTATGTTGATCTGTAATAAGGGTTAGAAATTGATGAATGTTATTGGCTAAGTTCTCTATTGAAGTATGTAATCAAAAATCTATGTCCCAGCTAGGTTGTAGACACTTGAGTCCTGCAACGCCCCCTACCTCTACCTTAGGTGAGACTTCATTTGCTTCACAAGTGTTTCTGAAAGGGCCGATAGTTAGGGTTTTGTTGGTGTGATGGTGAATCGTTGAATCCTGGGTCTGCCTCTATGCCAACAAATGGTTCCATTGTCAGGACTTGAAACTGTGATTGTTGGGAACTGAAGAAAAATAAAAAGCTCTGTGCATAGATATTTTGTTGTAGTGCGCAGTATTCTACCTGACTTGTGAATCTCTATGCTAAAAGAGAAGCTCGATCTGAAGAAAAGAGGTAAGATATTAAATGTTTGTGCTCTGGTAAAGGTAAGATAAGTGGAAATTTTTGGTTCAAAAGTGTGAATTTAGGTATGTTTGATAGATTTTTTCCTAGTCTGAAAACTAGGGCACAACTAGAAGAAAGAAGATTCAATCTGAATAAATTTGATAGAGATAGTGAAAGATATGTTATAGCTATGCATAAAAAGAATTTTTGGACTAACAAGTGGATACAAGACCATAGAAAGAATTTTTTGCAGGTCGATCACTGTGATCCTAGTGCACATTTCACAAAAGGTTGGGGATCATTTAAAATAAAGAGAGGATTGACACTATGTTATAACTATAGAAGACCGGGAAATCTTGCTAAGAAATGCCCTGATGTAGGTCCTGCTTGTCTTTTTTGTAAATCCATTGATCATGAGGTTTTGGATTGACCTAAAATTATTGGTAAAGTTGAAAAGATGAACATGAGACAAGAAAACAATGAAGAAGGTCAAGAAACTAGGGATATGTCAGAAAACTAGAACGAATCAGAATCTATGTTATTATAGCTAAAAGAAACCCTGAACGATCACAGAAACATTTGTCTACCAGAGATATTAAAGGAAAACTAGTGCATAAAAACAAGAATAGGAGACTTCGACATAGATTGCGTATTAGATGAGGAAACACATGTGAATCTTATGCCAGAAAGTACTTGGGAAATTATGGGAAAGCCAACTATGATTCCTTCATTGGGAAGGATAGGATTGTTTAAAGGAAAGATGATAACCCTGTGTGGAAGAGTTACTAACGTACCTTTGATAGGTCATGGAACATCGACTGAAGAAGAATTTGAATTCATTAATTTTTTTGAGAACAACACCCCTTTTTCACTTTTGTTAGGAAACACCTGGATTGAGAAAGATCAGATTCAAAGAAAAGAAGAAGAGGCAGCTACAGAACAGAAAAAGAAAGAATTAAGGGACTTCATGGCTAGGAGAATATCACGCTTAATAGAAGAACAAGAGGAAAAGTCGAAGCAACTGAGAGCCAGTGACTTAGTTGTCGAATTTGCAAGAATGGATGAAGCCTTGAAAACCCTATCCATGCAAGAGAGAAGACAACCTATCCCAGAAGTAGCAAGCGAAGAGGTATTACATTTGAACCCTTTGGAAGAACCTTAGTAGTTTGAAGTTACTACACTAAGAGAAAATAAGAATAAGAATGGAAAGAGGAATCCAGAGACTCAGATCATAGGAAAGAAGGCAAGAAAGCTCAGTAAGAACAAGGAAAAGTTAGAAAAACTTCAGGAAGTTCCATAGAAGACTTCGCAGAAGGTAGGCTTGCAGAACTTGAACCTCATCGGTTTAGCAGAACTATGCAGAAAGGGACTTCGCCATGACAAAGATATATGACTATTGGAGGCATCCCAACCATTAGAACATCACTCCAGAACGGATAGAAACAAAGTTGTTTCTGGAAAGACCGCCATTGGACCATTGGGACCATGCCACAATGGATGGAATCATATTGATTGAGGCATTCCTGCCCATTGGAGGAATCTTTTACGACATTCTTATTTAATCCATCAAATACCTGACCAGGGCCACTTTTGCAAACTGAGATATTTGAGCTAATAGAGAAGTGATCATAGACCACCCTATCTTGTCTAGACCTCACCATTGACTTGACCACATTGAGTATCTGTTTGCCTACCCAAGGTCTTTGACTACGAGTGTGCATGTCGGGCGACCTTAGCATAGTAGAGAATTCGGTAGAAGAAATCTTTATCAAACTTATAGATAAGAAGGTCATGTCTACAGGAATACAAGCCTTGTCGATGGGAGGAGTGCAAGCATCCCCCTCGACTACATGTCAATCTAGTCGAGCAACGACTGATAAAAGAAGAAAGCACCATGATGATTTGGAGAATGAAAAGAACATCCCATCAGTCTTTCCCAACTACATCCTGCCTCTGGATGGCGTGGTTAGTCATGAAAGCATCTTGCATGACTTCGAGTACACGCTCATCATAGTGTACCTCCCGAAGGGGCTATGCGCAGTTGGACCGCAGTTGGGACTGATCCCAGCTCTAAAGATAAGTTATTTGAACCTTGGCCACATAAAGAATTATGCAATGATCACACTGCATCACTACCTGACGAAGACGACTGGGAAGAAGCCCAAGATAGTTCCCCAGTCATGGATCAAGGAGATTGCAAGATCGATGATCTTGAACATCATGAAGATCCGTCACTTTGGAAAACATTAGGAGGTTAATGCACGCGTTAAACTCCTCCTGTTGTTCTACCATGGTAGGTATATTTGGTTGGATAGGTACATCAATGTGGATCCGATGCTGATCCACCTAATCAATGGACTAAGCATATAGGGACCATACCCTTAGAAATTCTACCTAGGGAAGACGTCAGATCTCTCCTTGGCATAGTGCATCAAGGAGGCGTATGGTGATGTGGAGAAAGGGAAGCAAGGCTACAAGGTAGCTTCCATCCAGGATGGTGCAGTGTGCCTAGCTTGTCAACTGATAGTGGGAAATCTCGTCAGAAATAACCACCCTACGCAAGTAACAGGATTCATAGTCGACCTTGTAGGGAAGTGCGTTGAAGGGATGCAGATGAAATGGGTGAGCTACCTCATCAATGAGTTGGAGAAGGACTGTCGCGAAGTGTAGGACCAAGGCTACAAGTTCCACTTTAGTTGGTTGTTGATCTTAATATCATTTGTCCCTTGGGAGATGTCAGAGGGAGCGACATTCCCTGAAGTTGAGCCATCAGAACCACTGGCCACGAGGTTCACCACATTATGGTATACAAGAGATATGGTGAAGCAATGGCAATCAAATGTAGTATTCCACACTTATTACTTATAGCTCAAGTGTGCCATTGAATCATTCCCTTGAATGACCCCGAACACCTTGCATACTTATAGGACGCTAGCGAAGTTCCACGCAGATCGATAGTTCATTTACATCATTGCATGGAGGGACGAAAGAAAAGAGGAGTTGTAGTCCTATTAAAAATTGACTGATGAAGACATGGAGGAGATAACCAAGGAATGGCCTCCCGAATTGCTTGTACTAGTCGAGAAGACAAATCTTTCTAACCTTGACATCATTGGAAGTCCTTTGGTCACCTGAACCGAGTATGAAGGAGCAAGCAACACAGAGAGAAAGAAGAAAAAGGAGGAAGTGCAGGACATAGACAGTGCATAAAAGAACATCGCATTGGAGGAAACTGCATCTGACTCACCTATAGGAAGAGGAGGTGATGAAGTAACCCAAGAGGAGGAAGGGGAAGAAGACAAACAAGAAGAGGGAAAAGTAACACCGCCAAAGGATCCCCTTACAGAGGCTGAGACGTACAAGAAAATGAAGGGTTCTCTATAGAAACCCTCAACACAGAAGAAGTCCTGATCCAATAAGCCTCAGTCATAGAATGTGCTCACCACAAGTGATGTTGATCTCATCATTGCAGCTGTAGAAGATGCTTCGGAGGAAATATTGAAGCGACATGAAGCCAAACAAGAAACACTATATGACAGGATTGAGAAAGAACTGAAAGACATCTAGCAAGCTATTCAGTCAAGCCACACAGTGTCCACTACACCATCTTCAGCAGAGAATGTAGAATTGGGGTTGAGCCCACCCAACTACATAAATTAGCAGATGCCATAGAGACTCAACTTCGTCGAGTCTAAGAGGAAAAGGAGTAGGCCACAAAGGCCTTGCGGCAAGAAAAGGAGGAGGCCTTAGAGCAACTTCGGTTTGCACAAAAAGAGAGAGATGACCTTCGGGAGAAGTTTGAAGAAGACAAGAAGAAAATCTAGAAGGAGAACGAACAACTGCTTGTAGAGAAGACTATGGTGAGAGAGGTAGTAACTAGAGCACTTCACTCTATTTCGGGATTGGCACAAATGGAAGAAGAGACAACCCAGAGCCAAGTGGGAAAGCTCGTTGAGGCTATTCAATAGCTCCAACCAAGAGTAGCAGAGATAGAACTTCAAGTAGTGTCGACCACTCCATAAGAAGTACTAGATTGAAGGGAAGAAAATGCCAGGAGTGCAGTAGAAAGAATTAGGGTGTTGGCCTCAGAATGCAAGAAACTCCATGATCAAAGTGCACAGACCTATGAGAGACTTGCATAAGATTTGAAGCTGAGGATATTAGAGGAACACCTCCAAGAGACAAAGCAACAAGCGTCGACTGTGCAAGCATAGACGAAGCAACTTATAGTTGTGGATAAGATGAAAAGGTCACAGGAGTAGCGTGCAGTTCAAAAACAGGTCACTACCATCCAGAGATGAGTTATGGAGCTGACACAAAGACTCCAGCCAATGTAGGATGAAGCCTGCAAAATTTTTGAAGAGATCGAGGGACAAGGCACACAACTGGAATAGGTGGTCACAACAGTAGAACAACGCCTGGAAGGGCCTTCCACTGAGAAATTACTTCAGGAGTTCGTCGAGTAGGAGGCTCTGACAAAGAAACAAGTTGAGGTAGATCGAGCTAAGATCGAGGCCTTCAAAGCAGTGTTGCCTAGATCATAGTGACTAGGGATGAGTCACATGTGAGTATTGGGGACTTGTTGACCCTAGACCAAGTTTTGAGAGAACCTTGGTCATGCTTGACCATTTTTGGGACTTCAATAGGCTAGTTGAAGATGGAGCATCCAGACGAAGCGATGATCTCAGGATCTTACCCATTTTGTGGGATTTTTGGGATTTTAGGGTTTATGTAATGGGTATGGGATGTCATCCCATGGGTTCACCCATGGTTAGGCCCCTTTTGTAATGTATAAATAAGTAGATATGTCTTAGAGAGAAGGCAGTCCAAGGTGTGGCTTAGTGCATGAGTAGTTGGATTAATGCATGAATGTATTAAGGCTTGCAGAGCTAAGTGTAAGCATTTTGTAAGTGTTTTGTGCATAAACTATGTAAGGCTTTGTGCTTTGACCTAATTTGGGGAAGGAGGATCTGGCGAGGTGCACATAGATTTCTAGTCCTCTGCGGAGTTGGATCTGTAGCTAGGTGTCTGTAAGGAGATTGAAAGGGACTCATAAAGAAGAGAAGATTTGGTGGACATAGCCCCATGCTGGGGTGAACCATGTATATCTTGTGTTATTTTTCTTTGTGCAGTGTTATTCATGGTGTTTATGTATTTATGTGCTTAATATTGATGCCTCATAGATTGATTCATTGATTCTTAGTGATTTATATATGAATGAACGTTAGATCTACTCTGATGCTATGTGCTAAATAATTAGATGTGCTTAAATCTTGGTTACTATTGCGCTAATCTGTAATAAGGGTTAGAAATTGATGAATGTTATTGGATAAGTGCTCTGTTGAAGTATGTAATCATAGATCCATGTCCTAGCTAGGTTGTAGACACTTGAGTCCTGCAACCTCCCCTGCCTGTACCTCAGGTGAGACTTCATATGCTTCACAGGTGTTGCCAAAAGGGATGATAGCTAGGGTTTTATTAGTGCGTTGTTGAAGCATTGGACCTTGGGCCTGCCCCTGTGCCAACAAGAACCTACTATACATCCACGATGGAGATATTCTTTCTCTCCTATGTGTTGATGAACGACTATTATTATTTCTCAAGCCTTTATTGTCATCGACACTTTTGGCCAAAACATTGTCTTAATGACCTTCTATACTTCGAAGATGATGCATTGAGAACAACATTCCATATCTCATCTCTTAAGTTCTGTAACTCAGTCAATCCCGATGATAATTCCCCTCCTAAAGAAGGGTTGAGATTTACTCATCTAGTTGAATCAACAACTGTAATCTCTCAAAATGCATCACATGATTTCCTTACTAGTTAATACACATCTTAGGAACTTGGCCAAATTCATGGTTTCTTAAGGACTATATCTGTCCTCAGGGAGTTATATGCCTACTCTAAGACTATCAAGACCGACTAATATTGATCAAAAGGTAGTTCTTACATATCTTGCAAGATTTCTAGAAAATATTGAAACCTCCTCAGGATTTAGGGTTCTCTATTCCTCACAGGGATCTCCCCAACCAATAAGACACCCACGTCAATGGTTAAATGATGTTTTTGTCCATGTCCTGCAAGCTTTCCTATAAAGCCATAAGATTATGAGGGAAAAAACTATCCACACTTAAATCAGCTCATGGTTTGATAATATAACAAGGTATCATCAATTCATACCAACCATTCAGATATTCCTTTTGTCAATTACAAGCATTTACATTTCCCATTAACCATACAATTACACACATACATACATAATTTGTACACAATTTGAATTAAACAAGTTATACACTTATCTGACTAGGGAAATTTCCAATTTCGACTAATTGAGAGAGGATGCCTTTCCTATCAACCCTTGGCCACATTGCAGAGTGCCTTCCTATAGTATGCCACCCCTGTGCCCAACCATGATACCACAAGGGAAATAATTCATCTGGCTTCCAATTCAGATGATCCAGGAAGGTTACTCTCCTTCCTCCACTAACACAATAAAAGTTACCCCCTTTCCATTGAGCTCAGGAACTTTACAATTTTATCAATTGGTTTCTCAACTAGATTTCCTGTACACAAAGGAGTCCTCTCTCAGCTAAGATGTCCATAAGGGACCTCCCCTTACTAGTGTGAGTTTGTATCCAGTAAGCACCAAAGTCTAGTCCATTATTTCTCTAGTCTAGATTCAGGGATTCTCTACATCAAGGTGATCACTCTCAAGTTGGATGAGTTTCATATTTTCTTTAGGGAAACCTCTCACTTTTTCTCAATCTGCAATCTCAAACTCCTCTGTTCTCAGTGGCTATTCTCTATGAGTCTACTGCTCATGAATCTGATTCATATTTTATTTTTTCAGCTCTTATGTGTGTGTTACTTCTATATTTGATACCACACCCTTCTTGTTGAGTGTCTGGTATCTCTTCTCCATTTGTGGTCTCCTCGACTGATCTCCTTAGTGTTCCCATGGCCTTCCTGTAGAAAAAACCTTTAGTCCATAGTTCCCATTATGAGGGTGGAAAACAAAATCTCACATTTTCAAGTCATCTAATTGGCCTTTTTCTTCTCCAAAATACCAATCCATCAACAACCATTAATTGCCTCAACCACTTCCTTATCCTTCCATAACTAATCACACGACTCATTCATATCACGTATTGTAGAAGGTATGAGTTTAGGCTTAGCAAGCATAACATAGCTTGTTAAACAAGCTTTCTGTTTACTTCATAAAAACAACTTAGCTTCGCATTCCATGCCACTTCATCAATCCCTACTTCATCAATTCCCACTTGTGTATCATGGCCAGTACTTGCAAGGTCGTTCCCTCTCAGTCATTGGTTTTTTGGTGTTTTCACTAAATATAAACATAATTACATGCTTCATAAACATACTTATATGAAGTCTTAGGATAATTACAGTCTTGGGGGAAAACAAGGTGTTATAGTTGGCGCCTGGAAATATTGCAACTATAGGTTGTTGCCTACAAGTGTTGCTGAGTTGGTGCTCAAACAAATAGATTGGTGTTTGTAACAGGTTGTTGCCAATAAATATAGTTGAATACAATTTTTTTTGTGGTTTTCTCCTCTTTGGGTTTCCATGCTAAATCTTTGTGTACTATGCATTGCATATCTATATACATTTCTTGATGATTTCTTATGGTTGGTAAAGTAATGAATTGATAAAGTGCAGTTTAGTAAGAAAACAAATGGAACCTTATATTGATTCACCCCTGCTCTCATATAAATAAGTGTGCCAACAAAAAAATTAAAATTTAATGCATCTATAATCTACAGTCACTGGCAAACAAGAATGAAACAAAAACTTTGTTCTCTATGCAATTCTAAGTGCAAACCTTCTCTTCTTATAATCATTAATAGGCAAAAAATAATGATTATGCTCTAGGATTGGTTTTAAATCTTGGTTTGCTTGCTAAAAAGACTAGGACCAATTCCAATTGCAACATTCAAGTGCACTCTGCCAACAGGAACCTACCAAGAATCCACGATGGAGATATATTCTCTCTCCTATGTGCTGATCAAGGACTATTATTATTTCTCAAGCCTTTATTGTCATCGATACTTTTGGCCAACACATTGTCTTAATGACCTTCTATACTTCATGATACGATGATGCATCATGAACAACATTCCAGATATCGTCTCTAGAATCTCATCGTCGTTTTCAGACTTCTCATAAGTCCTGTAACTCAGTCAATCCCAATGATAATTCCCCTCCTGAAGAAGTGTTGAGATTTACTCATCCAGTTGAGTCAACAACTGTAATCTCTCAAAATGCATCACATGATTTCCTTACTAGTTAATACCCATCTTAGGAACTTGGCCAAATTCATGGTTTCTTCAAGACTTTATCGGTCCTCAGGGAGTTATATGCCTACTGTAAGTCTATCAAAACAGACTAATATTGATCAAAAGGTAGTTCTTACATATCTTTCAAGATTTCTAGAAGATATTTGAACCTCATGATTTAGGGTTCTTTATTCCTCACAGGGATCTCCCCAACCAATAAGACACCCACGTCAGTGGTTAAATGATTTTTTTGTCCATATCCTGCAATATTTCCTATAAATCCACAAGATTATGAGGGAAAAAACCATCCACACTTAAATAAGCTCATAGTTTGATAAGATAAAAAGTTATCATCAACTCATACCAACCATTCAGATATTCCTTTTGTCAATTACAAGCATTTACATTTCCCATTAACCATACAATTACACACATACATAAATAATTCGTACACAATTTGAATAAAACAAGTTATACACTTATATGACAAGGGAAATTTCCAATTTTGACTAATTGAGAGAGGATGCCTTTCCTCTCAACCCTTGGCCACACTGCAGAGTGCCTTCCTATAGTATGTGACCCCTGTGCCAAG
The DNA here is from genome assembly GCA_009831015.1 of Picea engelmannii. Lineage (NCBI taxonomy): Eukaryota > Viridiplantae > Streptophyta > Pinopsida > Pinales > Pinaceae > Picea > Picea engelmannii. The sequence goes on from ML782581.1 coordinate 398,196, forward strand.
CCATGATACCACAAGGGAAATGATTCATCCGGCTTCCAACTCAGATGATCCAAGAAGGTTACTCTCCTTCCTCCACTAACAACAATAGAAGTTACCCCCTTTCCATTGAGCTCAGGAACTCTACAATTTTATCAAGTGGTTTCTCAACTAGTTTTCATCTACACAAAGGAGTCCCCTCTCATCTAAAAAGTCCGTCAGGGACCTCCCCTTACCAGTGTCGGTTTCTATCCAGTAAGCACCAAACTGTAGTCCATTATTTATCTAGTCTAAATTCAGGGATTCCCTACTTCAGGGTGATCACTCTCAAGTTGGATTAGTTTCCTATTTTCTTCGAGGAAACCTCTCACTTTTTCTCAATCTACGATCTCAAACTCCTCTGTTTTGAGTAGCTATTCTCTATGAGTCTACTGCTCATGAATCTGATTCATATTTTATTTTCTCAGCTCTCGTGTGTGTGTTACTTCTATATTTGATACAACACCCTTCTTGTTGAGTGTCTAGTCTCTCTTCTCCATTTGTGGTCTCCTCGACCAATCTCCTTAGGGTTCCCATGGCCTTCCCGCAGAAAAAAGTTGTACTCCGTATTTCCCATTATGATGGGGAAAACCGAAATCTCATGTTTTCAAGTCATCTAATTGGCCTTTTTCTTCTCAAAAATACCAATCCATCAACAACCATTAATTTCCCCAACCACTTTCTTATCCTTCCATAACTAATCACGTGACTCATTCATACCAGGTATGCTAGAAGGTATGAGTTTAGGATTTTCAAGCATAACATAGCTTGTTAAACAAGCTTCTTGTTTACTTCATAAAAGCAACTTAGCTTCCCATTCCATGCCACTTCATCAATCCATACTTCATCAATTTCCTCTTGTGTATCATGGCCAGTACTTGCAAGGTCGTTCCCTCTCAGTCAACGGTTTTTTGGTGTTTTCACTAAAAAGAAATACAATTACATGCTTCATAAACATACTTATATGAAGTCTTAGCATAGTTACAGTCTTGGGGGAAAACAAGGTGTTATAGTTGGTGCGTGGAAATATTGTAACTATAGGTTGTTGCCTACAAGTGTTGCTGAGTTGGTGCTCAAACAAACAGATTGGTGTCTGTAACAGGTTGTTGCCAATAAATATAATTGAATACAAGTTTTTTTTGTGGTTTTCTCCCATTGGGGTTTCCATGTTAAATCTTTGTGTACTATGCATTGCATATCTATATACATTTCTTGATGATTTCTTATGGTTGGTAAAGTAATGAATTGATAAAGTGAAGTTTAGTGAGAAAACAAATGGAACATTATATTGATTCACCCTTGCTCTAATATAAATAAGTGTGCCAACAACAAAAAAATAATTTAATGTGTCTATAATCTACAATCACTGGTGAACAAGGATGAAAGAAAAACTTTGTTCTCTATGCAATTCTAAGTCCAAGCCTTCACTTCTTCTAATCATCAATAGGCAAAAAATAATGATTATGCTCTAGGATTGGTTTTAACTCTTGGTTTGCTTCCTAAAAAAACCAGGACCAATTCAAATTGTGACATTCAAGTGCACTGTGCCAACAAGAACCTACTAGGCATCCACGATGGAGATATTCTCTCTCTCCTATGTGTTGATCAATGAATATTATTATTTCTCAAGCCTTTATTGTCGTCGACACTTTTGTCCAAAACATTGTCTTAACGACCTTCTATACTTCAATGATGATGCATTGAGAACAACATTCCAGATCTCGTCTCTAGAATCTCATCTTCGTTTTCAGACTTCTCTTAAGTCCTGTAACTCAGTCTATATCGATGATAATTCCCCTCCTGAAGATGGGTTGAGATTTACTCATCCATTTGAATCAACAACTGTAATCTGTCAAAATGCATCACATGATTTCCTTACTAGTTAATACCCATCTCAGGAACTTGGCCAAATTCATGGTTTCTTCAAGACTTTATCGGTCCTCAGGGAGTTACATGCCTACTCTAAGACAATCAATACCGACTAATATTGATCAAAAGGTAGTTATTACATATCTTGCAAGATTTATAGAAGATATTGGAACCTCCTCATGATTTAGGGTTCTCTATTCCTCACAGGGATCTCCCCAACCAATAAGACACCCACGTCAGTGGTTAAATGATGTTTTTGTCCATGTCTTGCAAGATTTCCTATAAAGACACAATATTATGAGGGAAAAAACTATCCACACTAAAATGAGCTCACGATTTGATAAGATAACAAGGTATCATCAACTCATACCAACCATTCAGATATTCCTTTTGTCAATTACAAGCATTTACATTTCCCATTAACCATACAATTACACATATACATAAATAATTCGTACACAATTTGAATAAAACAAGTTATACACTTATCTGACTAGGGAAATTTCCAATTTCGACTAATTGAGAGAGGATGCCTTTCCTCTCAACCCTTGGCCACACTGCAGAGTGCCTTCTTATAGTATGCCACCCCTGTGCCAAGCCATGATAGAACAAGGGAAATGACTCATCCGGCTTCCAACTTAGATGATCCAAGAAGGTTACTCTCCTTCCTCCACTAACAACAATAGAAGTTACCCCCCTTTCCACTGAGCTCAAGAACTCTACAATTTTATCAAGTGGTTTCTCAACTAGATTTCCTCTACACAAAGGAGTCCCCTCTCAGCTAAAAATTCTGTCATGGACCTCCCCTTACCAGAGTCCGTTTCTATCCAATAAGCACCAAACTGTAGTCCATTATTTCTCTAGTCTAGATTCAGGGATTCTCTACTTCAGGATCATCACTCTCAAGTTGGATGAGTTTCCTATTTTCTTCAAGGAAACCTCTCACTTTCTCTCAATCTGCAATCTCAAACTCCTCTGTTCTCAACAACTATTCTATATGAGTCTGCTGCTCATGAATCCAATTCATATTTTATTTGCTCAACTCTTGTGTGTGTTACTTCTATATTTTATACCACACCCTTGTTGTTGAGTGTCTGGTCTCTCTTCTCGATTTGTGGTCTCCTCGATCGATCTCCTTTGGGTTCCCATGGCCTTCCCGTAGAAAAAAATTGTAGACCGTAGTTCCCATTATGAGGGGGAAAACTGAAATCTCATGTTTTCAAGTCATCTAATTGGCCTTTTTATTTTCCAAAATACCAATCCATCAACAACCATTAATTGCCTCAACCACTTTCTTATCCTTCCATAACTAATCACGTGACTCATTCGTATTAGGTATGCTAGAAGTTATGAGTTTAGGCTTTGCAAGCATAAGATAGCTTGTTAAACAAGCTTCATGTTTACTTCATAAAAACAACTTAGCTTCCCATTCCATGCCACTTCATCAATCCCTACATCATCAATTCCCACTTGTGTATCATGGCTAGTACTTGCAAGGTCGTTCCCTCTCAGTCAACATTTTTTTGGTGTTTTCACTAAATAAAAACATAATTACATGCTTCATAAACATACTTATATGAAGTCTTAGCATAATGACAGTCTTGGGGGAAAACAAGGTGTTATAGTTGGTGCGTGGAAATATTGTAACTATAGGTTGTTGCCTACAAGTGTTGCTGAGTTGGTGCTCAAACAAACAGATTGGTGTCTGTAATAGGTTGTTGCCAATAAATATAGTTGAATACAAGTTTTTTTGTGGTTTTCTCCCATTTGGGTTTCCATGTTAAATCTTTGTGTACTATGCATTGCATATCTATATACATTTCTTGATGATTTCTTATGGTTGGTAAAGTAATGAATTGATAAAGTGAAGTTTAGTAAGAAAACGAATGGAACATTATATTGATTCACCCTTGCTCTCTTATAAATAAGTGTGCCAACAACAAAAAAATAATTTAATGCGTCTATAATCTACAATCACTGGTGAACAGGGATGAAAGAAAAACTTTGTTCTCTATGAAATTCTAAGTGCAAACCTTCTCTTCCTCTAATCATCAATAGGAAAAAAATAATGATTATGCTCTAGGATTGGTTTTAACTATTGGTTTGCTTGCTAAAAACACCAGGACCAATTCCAATTGCAACAGTCAAGTGCACTGTGCCAATAGGAGCCTACTATGCATCCATGATGGAGATATTCTCTCTCTCCTATGTGTTGATCAACGACTATTACTATTTCTCAAGCCTTTATTGTCGTCAACACTTTTGGCCAACACATTGTCTTAACAACCTTGTATACTTCGACGATGATGCATCGAGAACAACATTCCAGATCTCATCTCTAGAATCTCATCGTTGTTTTCGGACTTATCTTAAGTCCTGTAACTCAGTCAATACCGATGATAATTCCCCTCCTGAAGAAGGGTTGAGATTTACTCATCCAGTTGAATCAACAAATGTAATCTCTCAAAATGCATCACATGATTTCCTTACTAGTTAATACCCATCTTATGAACTTGGCCAAATTCATGGTTTATTCAAGACTTTATAAGTCCTCAGGGAGTTATGTTCCTACTCTAAGACTATCAAGACCGACTAATATTGATCAAAAGGTAGTTCTTACATATCTTGCAAGATTTCTAGAAAATATTGGAACCTCCTCAGGATTTAGGGTTCTCTATTCGTCACAGGGATCTCCCCAACCAATAAGACACCCACGTCAGTGGTTAAATGATGTTTTTGTCCATGTCCTGCAAGCTTTCCTATAAAGCCACAATATTATGAGGGAAAAAACTATCCACACTTAAATGAGCTCACGGTTTGATAAGATAACAAGGTATCATCAACTCATACCAACCATTCAGATATTCCTTTTGTCAATCACAAGCATTTACATTTCCCATTAACCATACAATTACAGAAATACATACATAATTCGTACACAATTTGAATAAAACAAGTTATACACTTATCTGACTAGGGAAATTTCCAATTTCAACTGATTGAGAGAGGATGCCTTTCCTCTCAACCCTTGGCCACACTGTAGAGTGCCTTCCTATAGTATGCCACCCCTATGCCAAGTCATGATACCAAAAGGGAAATGATTCATCCGGATTCCAACTCAGATGATCCAAGAAGGTTACTCTCCTTCCTCCACTAACAACAATAGAAGTTACCCCCTTTCCATTGAGCTCAGGAACTCTACAATTTTATCAAGTGGTTTCTCAACTAGATTTCCTCTACACAAAGGAGTTCCCTCTCAACTAAAATATCCATCAGGGACCTCCCCTTACCAGTGTCAGTTTCTATCTAGTAAGCACAAAATTGTAGTCCATTATTTCTCTATTCTAAATTCAGGGATTCTCTACTTTAGGGTGATCACTCTCAAGTTGGATGAGTTTCCTATTTTCTTCAAGGAAACCTCTCACTTTTTCCCAATCTGCGATCTCAAACTCCTCTGTTCTCAGTGGCTATTCTCTATGAGTCTATTGATCATGAATTCGATACATATTTTATTTTCTCAGGTCTCGTGTGTGTGTTACTTCTATATTTGATACCACACCCTTCTTATTGAGTGTCTAGTCTCTCTTCTCCATTTGTGGTCTCCTCGACCGATCTCCTTAGGGTTCCCATGGCCTTCCCATAGAAAAAACTTGTAGTCTGTAGTTCCCATTATGAGGAGGAAAACCGAAATCTCGCGTTTTCAAGTCATCTAATTGGCCTTTTTCTTCTCCAAAATACCAATCCATCAACAACCATTAATTGCCTCAACCACTTCCTTATCCTTCCATAACTAATCATGCAGCTCATTCATATCAGGTATGCTAGAAGGTATGAGTTTAGGCTTAGCAAGCATAACATAGCTTGTTAAACAAGCTTCATGTTTACTTCATAAAAACAACTTAGCTTCCCATTCCATGCCACTTCATCAATCCCTACTTCATCAATTCCCACTGGTGTATCATGGCCAGTACTTGCAAGGTCGTTCCCTCTTAGTCAACGGTTTTTTGGTGTTTTCATTAAATAAAAACGTAATTACATGCTTCATAAACATACTTATATGAAGTCTTAGCATAATTACAGTCTTGGGGGGAAACAAGGTGTTATAGTTGTTGCTTGGAAATATTGTAACTATAGGTTGTTGCCTACAAGTGTTGCTGAGTTGGTGCTCAAACAAACTGATTGGTGTCTGTAACAGGTTGTTGCCAATAAATATAGTTGAATACAAGTTTTTTTGTGGTTTTCTCCCATTTGGGTTTCCATGTTAAATCTTTCTGTACTATACATTGGATATCTATATACATTTCTTTATGATTTCTTATGGTTGGTAAAGTAATGAATTGATAAAGTGTAGTTTAGTAAGAAAACAAATGGAACCTTATATTGATTCACCCCTACTCTCATATAAATAAGTGTTCCAACAAGAAAAAAATAATTTAATGTGTCTATAATCTACAATCACTGGAGAACAAGGATGAAAGAAAAACTTTGTTCTCTATGCAATTCTAAGTGCAAACCTTCTCTTCTTCTAATCATCAATAGGAAAAAAATAATGATTATTCTCTAGGAGTGGTTTTAACTCTTGGTTTGCTTGCTAAAAAGACCAGGACCAATTCAAATTGCAACATTCAAGTGATCTGTGCCAACAGGAACCTACCACACATCCACCATGGAGATATTTTCTCTCTCCTATTTGTTGATCAATGACTATTATTATTTCTCAAGCCTTTATTGTCATTGACACTTTTGGCCAACACATTGTCTTAACGACCTTATATACTTCGACTATGATGCATCGAGAACAACATTCAAGATCTCTTCTCTAGAATCTCATCATCGTTTTCGGACTTCTCTTAAGTCCTGTAACTTAGTCAATCCTGATGATAATTCCCCTCCCGAAGAAGGGTTGAAATTTACTCATCCAATTGAATCAACAACTATAATTTCTCAAAATGCATCACATGATTTCCTTACTAGTTAATACCCATCTTAGGAACTTGGCCAAATTCATGGTTTCTTCAAGACTTTATCGGTCCTCAGGGAGTTATATTCCTACCCTAAGACTATCAAGACAGACTAATATTGATCAAAAGGTAGTTCTTACATATCTTGCAGGATTTCTACAAAATATTGGAACCTCATCAGGCTTTAGGGTTCTCTATTCCTCACAGTGACCTCCCCAACCAATAAGACACACACGTCAGTGGTTAAATGATGTTTTTGTCCATGTCCTGCAAGCTTTCCTATAAAGCCACAATATTATGAGGGAAAAAACTATCCACACTTAAATGAGCTCACTGTTTGATAAGATAACGAGGTATTATCAAATCATACCGACAATTCAGATATTCCTTTTGTCAATTACAAGAATTTACATTTCCCATTAACCATACATTTACACACATACATACATGATTCGTACACAATTTGAATAAAACAAGTTATACACTTATCTGACTAGGGAAATTTCCAATTTCGACTAATTCAGAGAGGATGCCTTTCCTCTCAAACCTTGGCCATACTGCAGAGTGCCTTCCTATATTATGCCACCCCTGTGCCAAGCCATGATACCATAAGGGAAATGATTCATCTAGCTTCCAACTCAGATGATCCAAGAAGGTTACTCTCCTTCCTCCGATAACAATAATAGAAGTTACCCCCTTTCCACTGAGCTTAAGAACTCTACAATTTTATCAAGTGGTTTCTCAACTAGATTTCCTATATACAAAGGACTCCCCTCTCAGCTAAAAAGTCCATCAGGGACCTCTCCTTACCAGTGTCAGTTTCTATCCAGTAAGCACCAAACTGTAGTTCATTATTTCTCTAGTCTAGATTCAAGGATTCTCTACTTTAGGGTGATCACTCTCAAGTTGGATGAGTTTCCTATTTTCTTCAAGGAGACCTCTCACTTTTTCTCAATCGACGATCTCAAACTCCTATATTCTCAATGGCTATTCTCTATGAGTCTACTGCTCATGAATCCGATTCATATTTTATTTTTTCATCTCTCGTGTGTGTGTTACTTCTATATTTTATACCATACCCTTCTTGTTGAGTGTTTGGTCTCTCTTCTCCATTTGTGGTCTCCTCAACCGATCTCCTTAGAGTTCCCATGGCCTTCCCATAGAAAAAACCTGTAGTCCGTAGTTCCCATTATGAGGGGAAAACCAAAATCTTATGTTTCCAAGTCATCTAATTGGCCCTTTTCTTCTCCAAAATACCAATCCATCAACAACCATTAATTGCCTCAATCACTTCCTTATCCTTCCATAACTAATCACGTGACTCATTCATATCAGGTATGCTAGAAGGTATGAGTTTAGGCTTAGCAGGCATAAGATAGCTTGTTAAACAATCTTCTAGTTTACTTCATAAAAACAACTTAGCTTCCCATTCCATGCCACTTCATCAATCCCTACTTCATCAATTCCCAATTGTGTATCATGGCCAATACTTGCAAGGTCGTTCCCTCTTAGTCAATAGTTTTTTTGTGTTTTCATTATATAAAAACATAATTACATGCTTCATAAACATACTTGTATGAAGCCTTAGCATAATTATAGTCTTGGGGGAAAACAAGGTGTTATAGTTGGTGCCTGGAAATATTATAACTATAGGTTGTTGCCTACAAGTGTTGCTGAGTTGGTGCTCAAACAAACAGATTGGTGTCTGTAATAGGTTGTTGCCAATAAATATAGTTGAATACAAGTTTTTTTGTTGTTTTCCCACATTTGGGTTTCCATGTTAAATCTTTGTGTACTATGCATTAGATATCTATATACATTTCTTGATGATTTCTTATGGTTGGTAAAGTAATGAATTGATAAAGTGCAGTTTAGTAAGAAAACAAATGGAACCTTATATTGATTCACCCCTGCTCTCATATAAATAAGTGTGCCAACAACAAAAAAATAATTTAATGCGTCTATAATCTACAATCACTGGAGAACAAGGATGAAAGAAAAACATTGTTCTCTATGCAATTTTAAGTGCAAACCTTCTCTTCTTCTAATCATCAATAGGCAAAAAATAATGATTATGCTCTAGGATTGGTCTTAACTCTAGGTTTGCTTGCTAAAAACACTAGGACCAATTCCAATTGCAACATGCAAGTGCACTGTGCCAACAGGAACCTACCACGCATCCATGATGGAGATATTCTCTCTCTCCTATGTGTTGATCAACGACTATTACTATTTCTCAAGCCTTTATTGTCGTCAACACTTTTGGCCAACACATTGTCTTAATAACCTTCTATACTTTGACGATGATGCATCGAGAACAACATTCCATATCTCATCTCTAGAATCTCATCGTCATTTTCGGACTTCTCTTAAGTCCTGTAACTCAGTCAATCCCGATGATAATTTCCCTCCTGAAGAAGGGATGAGATTTACTCATCCAGTTGAACCAACAACTATAATCTCTCAAAATGCATCACATGATTTCCTTACTAGTTAATACCCATCTTAGGAACTTGGCCAAATTCATGGTTTCTTCAAGACTTTATAAGTCCTTAGGGAGTTATATGCCTACTCTAAGACTATCAAGACTGACTAATATTGATCAAAAGGTAGTTCTTACATATCTTGCAAGATTTCTAGAAAATATTGGAACCTCCTCAGGATTTAAGGTTCTCTATACCTCACAGGGATATCCCCAACCAATAAGACACCCACGTCAGTGGTTAAATGATGTTTTTGTCCATGTCCTGCAAGATTTCCTATAAAGACACAAGATTATGAGGGAAAAAACTATCCACACTTAAATGAGCTCACGGTTTGATAAGATAACAAGGTATCATCAACTCATACCAACCATTCAGATATTCCTTTTGTCAATTACAAGCATTTACATTTCCCATTAACCATACAATTACACAAATACAGACATAATTCGTACACAATTTGAATAAAACAAGTTATACACTTATCTGACTAAGGAAAATTCCAATTTCAACTAATTGAGAGAGGATGCCTTTCCTCTCAACCCTTGGCCATACTGCAGAGTGCCTTCCTATAGTATGCCATCCATGTGCCAAGTCATGATACCACAAGGGAAATGATTCATCTGGATTCCAACTCAGATGATCCAAGAAGGTTACTCTCCTTCCTCCACTAACAACAATAAAAGTTACCCCCTTTCCACTAAGCTCAGGAACTCTACAATTTTATCAAGTGGTTTCCCAACTAGATTTCCTCTACACAAAGGAGTCCCCTCTGAGCTAAAAAGTATGTCAGGGACCTCTCCTTACCAGTGTCGGTTTCTATCAAGTAAGCACAAAACTGTAGTCCATTATTTCTCTAGTCTAGATTCAGGGATACTCTAATTTAGGGTGATCACTCTCAAGTTTGATGAGTTTCCTATTTTCTTCAAGGGAACCTCTCACTTTTTCCCAATCTACGATCTCAAACTCCTCTGTTCTCAGCGACTATTCTCTATGAGTCTGCTGCTCATGAATCCGATTCATATTTTATTTTCTCAGGTCTCGTGTGTGTGTTACTTCTATATTTGATAACACACCCTTCTTGTTGAGTGCCTGGTCTCTCTTCTCCATTTGTGGTCTCCTCGACTGATCTCCTCAAGGTTCCCATGGCCTTCCCATAGAAAAAACTTGTAGTTCGTAGTTCCCATTATGAGGGGGAAAGCCGAAATCTCACGTTTTGAAGTCATCTAATTGGCCCTTTTCTTATCCAAAATAGAAATCCATCAATAACCATTAATTGCCTCAACCACTTCTTTATCCTTCCATAACTAATCACACGACTTGTTCATATCAGGTATGCTAGAAGGTATGAGTTTAGGCTTAGCAAGCATAACATAGCTTGTTAAACAAGCTTCCTGTTTACTTCATAAAAACAACTTAGCTTCCCATTCCATGCCACTTCATCAATCCCTACTTCATCAATTCCCAATTGTGTATCATGGCCAGTACTTGCTAGGTCATTCCCTCTCAGTCAATGTTTTTTTGGTGTTTTCATTAAATAAAAACATAATTAGATGCTTCATAAACATACTTATATGAAGTCTTAGCATAATTACAGTCTTGGGGGAAAACAAGGTGTTATAGTTGGTGCCTGGAAATATTGTAACTATAGGTTGTTGCCTTCTAAGTTGGTGCTCAAACAAACAGATTGGTGTCTGTAACAGGTTGTTGCCAATAAATATAGTTGAATACAAGTTTTTTTGTGGTTTTCTCCCATTTGGGTTTCCATGTTAAATCTTTGTGTACTATGCATTGCATATCTATATACATTTCTTGATGATTTATTATGGTTGGTAAAGTAATGAATTGATAAAGTGCAATTTAGTAAGAAAAAAAATGGAACCTTATATTGATTCACCCCTTCTCTCATATAAATAAGTGTGCCAACAACAAAAAAATAATTTAATGCGTCTATAATCTACAATCACTGGAGAACAAGGATGAAATAAAAACTTTGTTCTCTATGCATTCTAAGTGCAAAGCTTCTCTTCTTCTAATCATCAATAGGAAAAAAATAATGATTATGCTCTAGGATTGGTTTTAACTCTTGATTTGCTTGCTAAAAAACCCAGGACCAATTCCAATTGCGACATTCAAATGCAGTGTAACAATGTTGAATTTAGACTTCTTGTGTTCTTATGTACAATATGCCAATCAACAACACACCACAATTATGGTAGTCAAAATTGATTTAAAACTTGGATAGTTTGCTTGCAATGACAATTGCACAGGAGAAACTCTGTGATGCTAAACTTAAAGAAGGCATTCTTCAACTCTATTAAAATACATATTGAATATTGATGCAATTTCACAAGCTTCTCTACCGATAGAAAATGCAAACACATGTAACTTCTCCAACAAATTAATAATGCTACTATTTGAAGGTACCTACACAACAATTAAGCCCATGGAAAATCTATTCTCACTCTGAATTTTTATACTCTATTTTATAATAGATCTCATATCCTTCTCTAAAACAAGTGACTAATATACCCATTCAAATGCATACATTCCAACTATGCATAAACATTTGTCACTCTCACGTCGCTATAAAACATGTAAAATGGGAGTGTTTTGGTGAAAGATTAATGATGCCAACTCCGCTTCTCCACATGGTATGGAATGCTTATGCAAACTAAGAGTTGACAGTGAATGTATATTTTAAAATTAATATGAGTCAAATTTTCACATCTTCTAAATCACGACTCTAAAAATATCATAATGGGTGTTGGCTGAACATTTTAACTTTTAGGTTTTTTTGTCGGAATTCGACGATGTAAATTTGGACAAAATATATATTTTGCGTTGTTTAAATTGTATTTTTGAATGTATAAATGGATTCAGCGGGCTAAAAAACCTTTGGGGCACTCGAATTATACAAAATTTTACACTCAAATATGAAGATCCAACCATTCATCACTAGATTTCAGACAAAATCTGTAACACACCCACTACCATAATCAAGTTTTTGTTGATTTCTACAGAATCAGAGCCCCCGAAATATCTACGGAGGCCTAGCATAAGATAACTCTCTCTCTCTCCCATGTCATCGTGGGCCAGGATCACAGGTCAAATAATCATGGTGCTTCTTGTATTTCGCTCCTTGGCGCTACAGGAATGTCAAATCGTTTGACTTTGCAACCGCCAAACCCCGACAAGGCTAGTGACTGGCCAATAGGGATGAATCCCAACAGGGTTAGCGAATGGCCATTAGGAACAACCTTGTCATTTGGTTGAGTGGAGTACAGGTGGCAAGAGGGGTAACATGACCTGGAGGGTGATGTGACAAGAGGAGGGTGCCACTTCACACACCACACCATTCCGGACCCCCCCCCCTCGGCATTAAAGGAAGAATGGCAAGGGGGATCTGGAATGAAGCCTCAGCCATAAATCTGGGCGGGTGGACTCTAGCTATCTAGATCTGCTCACCACTTACCCTAATGTGCATTCATGCCCAGCTTAAAGTCGACATCTCTTCCTCACATTTCATGGTCATCCTAGATCCTGGATCCTCTGAAAGGATCCTGTCTGTTCATTGGAGATTTAATCACATGTTAACATCTCGATATTTATAAGTCTGTATTTTGGGGTTTGAGAGAACAAGGGAACATGCCCTTCTGTATCCCAAGTGAAGAAACGCCGAAGTGCCAAACAAGCCTAAATCGGTGACTAGCCCCTTGGGTTATGCCTTGGTCAATATGACCTCTTCCCATATGACCACAGTCTCTCTTCCGTCAGGATTTGTCAAGGTGAGGGCCCAACCTCTTGTCAATGGGACTCCCAAATCCTCGATCCCCGATTTCCTAAAACGGGTAATCGCTCGACACGTAGCCACCCGAAATTGGTCGGTCTATGACTACTTCGGGGTTTCCACCATGGAACATCCCGATCTCTTGTCACCATAAATCCTAAGTTCTTGATTCCTGATTTCCTGAAATGGGAAATCTCAGGACACGTGGCCTCCTTTAATCGGATGACCTAAATCTACTTCGGGGTTTCTACCATGGAATGCCCCAATCTTTCGTCACCAGAACTCCCGAGTTCTCAGCTCCCAATTTCCAGAAGTGGAAAATCTCTTGACACGTGGCCTCCGTTATTCATATGGTCCAGATCTATTTTGGGGCTTTCGCCCCTATTCACTGGGGGTTTATCCCTCGGATATCTCCTAACAAATCCAACGACTGTCGGGTTTTTCAGCCGAGATCTGACAGCTCAGACAGGTTCCTAACTTGTGTGCTCTCCCACGACTTCCTAGACATGGAAAGATCAATGGTCTGGATGCTCTCATGGACCTTGGGGATCTATGGTCCCGATCTCTTCGCTACCCAAGAAGACACATAAAGTTACAGGAGTAAGGCACTTAACATCCTACTTTCTCCTACCAAATCTAACGGTCATGAGTGACCACGGATTTCCCGACGGGATATCGTCCGTCGATCAACACCTATCAAGGTTAAGGTACTTATCTTTCTAGCTTCTTCTTCTTATCTGAAGGTCGTGAGTGACCATAGATCTCCTGACGAGATCTCATCCGTCAATTCGATACTTATCAGGGATTTCTTAAGGCCTTACGCCTTCACGTCCACCTTCCAGGTTCTTGATGGATTTTTCAAGAAGGGTATCTCTATGGGGAGGTTTACCCAGGGTACTATCTGAGGCAGATAAGGGTATCTTTCTTCCGAGAACCAGGCGTGAAGTCTGAATTAGATCATTATGCATATAAATAATGATTTAAGAGAACATAAGCCACACGTAGTCTTTCCATTATAAACATACAACTACCAGTACTGATCAAAACATCATACATACATTCTTACACTAAAATTATTCACAATTTCACAACTTATGAGCATAATTGTCAAAATACATATATTTCAAGATGCCAAAGGCAAAACACTTATCAGAAAGTAACACCAGGGGTTATACAACTGCTGAGAGGGGTGCTTGTTTCCACCCAACCGTAGGCTCAACGAATCCCAGTAGATTTACCACTAGCCACCCCCGAGCTGAGACCATGATGTTGTGAGACTGCGTCTCTGTCTGCCAGTGACCAGAAGCAAAGGTTACTCTCCTTCCTCTCTGCTATCCCTCACTCTGCATATCACCAGAGTTCTCTTTCTCCCCTCGCGTCCCCCCCAATCGCTTCTCCCCTATGCCTTATCCTCTTGAGAGGTTGTGTGTGGCGCGATTTCCCTCGCACTGGTCAGGCCTGACGACTCTACGGATGGGCGGTTCTCCTCCCCATCCCTCATTAATTCCTAAGGAGCCATCTACCTACCAGCCTGCAAGACATTTAATTCGGGGCCAGTGAGCCGCTTTTGGTTCTCCAAGCCAGTGAATTCCAAATACGGTATTGATTTTCGGTGGAAGTTAACGCCACCTTTCCAGGTGCCTTCCACCACCTTTCTTCAGCCATTGTGGTCTTTTTTTTAGCATATCCCCTCTCAACAGTCCTGCAATATAAATTCATAATATTATTCACATTCATTGACCTTTTCCACAAGGTCCATTCACATCACACATTCTCATTTCTGAGTTTTTCCACAGTTCTTGGCCAGTCTAGTTATTTTTACAAACTAGGGGAAACAGGGTGTTACAATTCCCTCCTCCTTAAAGGAACATTGTCCTCGATGTTCTATCTATCAACATGCCATGCATGTAAAGATGTAAAAAAAATCGGATATGCCTGTTTCATGGCATCCCCCATTTCCCATGTAGACTCATCTGGGCCAAAATGTTTCCACTGTACCTTGACCTGTGCAATGGTTTGGTTCTGGAGCGGGGTTTCCTTTCTGCCCAATATGCATTGGGGTTCTGGTAGAAATTCTCCCTCCGGTTCCACCTACATCACAGACCAGTCAATTATATGATTAGCATCATGTACATATTTCTTTAATAATGAAACATGGAAAACATTATATGCTTTTACTGTGGGAGGAAGTGTTAGCCGATAGGCTACAGGTCCCACTCTATCTAGAACCTCAAAGGGTCCAAAATACTGGGGTGCCATCTTGGCACAAGCTCCCATTTTCAGGGAACTCTTCCTGGCCCTAACTCTTATATATACATGATCTTCCGTTTTGAACTCTCTTGGATTTCTCTTTCAGTCAGCATAACTTTTCTGTCAGTTCTGAGCAACCTTCAGATTTTGTTTTATCTGAGTCACATGCTGTTCCATTTCTTTCAACATGTCGGGTCCAAAAGAAATCCTATTTACAGGATTACTCTAGCTGACTGGAGTATTACATAGCCTACCATAGAGGACCTCGAAGGGACTCATCTTTAAGGATGCTTGGTAGCTGTTGTTGTAGGCAAATTCTACCAATGGCAGGTAGTCTTCCCATTTCCTAGTTTGATGCATTAAATGCATCCTTAACATATCCTCTAATATTTGATTCATTCTTTTTGTCTGTCCATTGGTTTGAGGGTGATAGGCGGTGCTAAACAACAATTTGGTTTCTAAACCAGCCATCAGTGATTTCCAAAAATTGGAAGTAAATTTTGTGCCTTTGTCAGACACTATCTCTTTCGGCATACTGTGTAGTTTGAATACCTCTTTCATGAATACCTGGGTGATATCTATCACCTTGCAGGTTGATTTGATGGGGATGAAATGTGAATACTTGCTCAGTTTATCCACCACTACCATAATGGCATCATTCTGTTTGGTTGAAGTTGGCAATCCAGTGATAAAATCCATGGAGATGGTTTCCCATTTCCATTCTGGGATGGGTAAAGGTTGCAATAGTCCTGCTGGGTGTCGATGTTCTGCTTTAACCTGTTGGCACTCTATGCATCGGGCCAAATATTTGGCTGTGTCTTTCTTCAATCCAGGCCAATAAAATTGTTTCTGGGTGGCAGTGATCATTTTCTGGTATCCTGGGTGACCAGTATATGGTCTTTTATGTAGCTCATTCATAATGAACCTATTCAAGTCGTCACAATTTGGAACATACAGTTTATCTCTGTAAGTGAGCAGACCTCCTTCGGTCATCTAGTAACCTTCATATTTTACTCCAGAGGGTTCTTGCTGTAGGTACAAGGTCACGGTCTGAACAAAGGGATCTATTTCTTGTGCATTTTTTACTCTGTTCTTGACATCTGTCTCCCAAGTACTCACTGCTGTTAGGTGAATTGTTTTCATGCTTTTGCTAAGGGCATCGACCACCCTATTTTCTTTCCCTTTGATGTGTTTGATCTCAAAATCAAATTCTCTAAGGAGGGCCATCCATCTAGCTTTTCTGGCATTGAGCTTTGGTTGGTCAAACAAATATCGCAATCCACAGTGATTTGTCATAAGTACAAATTTTCTTTCCAAGAGGTAATGCCTCCACATTTTCAAGGCATGCACTATGGCAACCAGTTCTAGATCATGATTCACATAGTTGACTTCATGTTCATTCAATTTTCAAGATTCATAGCAGATCACACTTCCTTTTTGCATAAGGACTCCTTTGAGCCCTTCCTTACAGGCATCTGTGCACACAAGGAAGTCAGCTTCTAGGTCAGCGATTTTCAACACAGGTGCATGGGTCAGTAGATGTTTCAGGGTTTGGAATCTTTCTTCACATTTCTGTGTCCACAGGAATTTTGTCCCCTTCTTTTGGAGGGCATTGATTGGACAACCAATCTTGGAGAATCCTTTTATAAATCTCCTATAGTATCCTGCTAATACCATAAAGGGTATGTTGTCTGAAACATCCTTCGGGGTAGGCCATTCCATGATAGACTTGATCTTGTCAGGATCTACTGCTACCCCTTCCTCAGACAGAACATGTCCCAAGTAATGTATTTTCTTCTGAAAGAAGTCACATTTGTTGAATTTAGCATAGAGCTGATGCTCTCTTAGCACTTGCAGCACAAGTCTAAGATGCTCTTCATGTTCTTCTCTATTCTTAGAGTAGATTAATATGTCATCAATAAAAACTAGTACAAATATATCTAAAAATTTACTGAGTACATTGCTCCTTAAGCACATGAAAGTGGTAGGGGCATTGGTTAACCCAAATGGCACAACCAAAAACTCATAGTGATCATACCGTGCCCGAAAAGTAGTTTTATGGATGTCTTCACCCTTGATTCGGACTTGATGGTATACCGACCTTAAGTCAATCTTTGAGAAAATAGATGCACCTCCCAACTAATCGAATCGATCATCGATCCTGGGCAAGGGGTACTTGTTCTTTATGGTTACTTTATTGAGTTGTATATAATCTATACATAGTCTAAGGGTGCCATCCTTCTTTTTCACAAACAAGACTGGTGCTCCCCATGGGGACACGCTGGGTTGAATAGAACCCTTATCCATCATTTCTTTCAATTGCAATTTGAGTTCCACTAACTCAGGTGTGCTCATCCGGTAGGGTGTCCTAGACACCGACACCGCTCCTAGTGCAAGTTCTATCGAGAAGTCAATGTCTCTTCTCGGAGGTAGACCCAATACTTCTTCTGGAAACACATCTCTGTATTCTCTCAGGATAGGGTGATCATCAGGGCTTGGTTTATCACCTTTGATTTTTTTCAACACCTGTATTGCATATAGGGGACATCCTTTTTGACAATACTTTCTCATTTGCAGGGCTGATATTTGCCTCACCAAGACAGGTTTTTAGATCCCTTGAAGGGTTATCCTTCTCCCTTCTTTATTACACACTCCAAGGTTTTATGGTAACAGTCCAGTCTGGCTTTATGGGTGGCTAGCCAGTCCATACCAATCAACAAATCGTATGATCCTAGGGGTAATACATTAAGGGTTTCTTGGGTGGGGAATTCACCCAACATAAATTGGCAGGCTGGTATGACCTTTGCTACCCTTCTTTTGGTGCCAGTGGCTAATTATACCAGCCATGGCTTGGTTTGTTTTTGTGGCTGTAGTTTACACTTATCAACAGATTTAGGGGCTATATAACTCAAATTTGAACCAAGGTCAATCAAAACAGACACCAGATGGTTGAAAATCATACCTTCTATTTCCACCACTGAAGCTTGGTGGTCAGCTTGGTTATTATCCAATGCTGCATAAATCCACGACGCACTCCTTGCCACATCATTGACTGTGGTAGCTTCCTGAATGTTATAAACTTTCTGACTGTTCTATTGTCGGTGTGGATAGTCTCTCAGGAGATGCTCTTCTCCGCAACCCCATCATTTCAAAGGTTCTCTCTTTGGGTTATCAGTCTTTACTGGTATAGGTCCAAAAGTTTTATTTCCGTCCGATGAGGGAAAGTTCTGCTGGAGTACACTCCGGGATGGAAAGTTCATTCCGGGGTTCTTCTTGTAGTTCTTAAATCCTGAGGATTTGATCCCCTTTTTCTGAAATCTCGAACCACTCTTCTGTTTCCAGTCTCCACGAGACTCTGCCCGATGTCCATATTGTTCATGACAATATGTTGCCTTTCCAATAGTGTCTTCTAAGGTCTTTGGCTCATCAAATTCAATTCTGTTCCGGTATTCCTTGGGTAGCCCACTAATGAAGCGTTGCACCTTCACCTTATCTTCTTTGATGTAGGGTACATATATCAATAAGTCAAGGAATTTGTTGACATATTCCTCTATAGTGAGTTGCCCCAGTTTGAGTTCATAAAACTCTTTTGTCTTCTTGTCGAAATATTTTTCTGACAAATACTTCTTCCGGAAGTATTTCTCAAACTGTTTCCAGGACAGGTCCTCCTCACGAACCCCTTTCACATTCTTAAGATCTTCCCACTAGATGGAAGCTTTTCTGTTCAAGTTGAAAGTGGCCACTTGGGCTTTCAAATTCTCTGAAAAATCATGGATTCTGAAATATTTCTTCAGTCCAACTAGCCAGGCCTCTGCTTCCTCTCCCTTCTTTATCTCATCATCGAAGGAGGGAGGTTTGGCCTTTCTGAATTCCTCAAATTTATGACCCTTGGAAGTCTTGTGCTTCTTCTATTTTCTTTGAGAATAGGAATCGGTCCTACTGCTGGAAGAGCCTTCTAAATCGCCAACTTCCTTCTTAGAGGAATTGTCTGGCACTGGTCCTTTACCTCTGGGGTGGACCTTACTTGAGGTGATCCTCTCAGTATGGCCACTGATATGACCATGTTTCTGTATCTCGGGTTCATGCTGCATTTGTCGTTGTAGGTTGGATAAGCTCTACAGTAAAACTACATTAATTTCAATTTGCTTTTCTTGTTCTTTCATCATCCTTTCATTGTCGGCCTTGCAGCTTTGCAATTCAACCATGAGACTCCTCACAGTCTCAGCTAGATCTGTAGGGGTTCCTATTACTCTTCTTTTGTCAAACTCTTCATCTCTATTGTGGGAGCCTTCTCCCATCTCTTGGTGAGTCACCATTCTCTGCGTCTGTAAATTCCCATGGCTGATCGTCTGCTTGGGTGAAAAGACAAATGTTGGTTCTTAGTCAAGAGTTAGATACATTTTTATAACCTGCACATAAATTCATAACTCTTTCACATGCATACACAGTTGGGTTCTCATTTCCAAATTTTGATCCTGGATAAGAGAGTTAAGTTAGGGGGTTACTCCTCTTAGAAGTGCTTAAAATAGAGCTTATGTGCAACTTGTTCATGAGCCCAATTAGGCCGAGTGTTGTCACCATGATCTAATACCAATTTGTAACGCACCCACTACCATAATCAAGTTTTCGTTGATTTCTACAGAATCAGAGCCCTTGAAATATCTATGGAGGCCTAGCGTAAGCTAACTCTCTCTCTCTCCCATGTCATTGTGGGTCAGGATCACAGGTCAAATAATCACGACGCTTATTGTATTTTGTGCCTCGACGCTACAGGAATGTCGAATCGTTCGACTCTGCAACCACCGAACCCCGACAGGGCTAATGACTGGCCAATAGGGACGAATCCCAATAGGGTTAGCGAATGGCCATTAGGAACGGCCCTGTCATGCGGTTGAGTGGAGTACAGGTGGCAAGAGGGGTAACATGACCTCGAGGGTGATGTGACAGGAGGAGGGTCCCACTTCACACGCCACACCATTCCGGACCCCCACTCCCCCATTAAAGGCAGAATGGCAAGGGGGCTCCAGAATGAAGCCTCAACCATAGATCTGGGCGGGTGGACTCTGGCCGTCCATATCTACTCGCCACTTACCCTAATGCACATTCGTGCCCCAACTTAAAGCCAACATCTCTTCCTCACATTTCATGGTCATCCCAGACCCTGAATCCTCCCAGAGGATCCTGTCCGTTCAGCGGAGCTTAACCACATGTTAACATCTCGATATTTATAAGTCTAGATTTTGGAGTTTGAGAGCACAAGGGAACATGCCCTTCTATATCCTGAGTGCCGAAACGTCAAAGTGCTAAACAAGCCTAAATCGGTGATTATCCCCTTGGGTTATGCCTTGGTCAATATGACCTCTTCCCATATCACCACGGTCTCTCTTCCGTCGGGATTTGTCAAGGCGAGGGCCCAACCTCTTGTCAATGGGACTCCCGAATCCTTGATCACCGATTTCCTGAAATGGGTAATCTCTCGACACGTAGCCACCTGAAATCGGTCGGTCTACGACTGCTTCGGGGTTTCCACCATGGAACATCCCGATCTCTCGTCACCAGAACTCCCGAGTTCTCAATTCCCAATTTCCCGAAATGGGAAATCTCACGACACGTGGCCTCCTTTAATCGGATGACCCGAATCTACTTCAGGGTTTCTGCCATGGAATGCCCCGATCTTTCGTCACCAGAAATCCCAAGTTCTCGACTCCCAATTTCCCAAAGTGGAAAATCTCTTGACACGTGGCCTCCGTTATTCGGATGGTCCAGATCTATTTCGGGGCTTTCGCCCCTATTCACTAGGGGTTTATCCCTTGGATATCTCCTGATAGATCCAACGGCTATAGGGTTTTTTAGCCGAGATGTGACGTCTTAGATAGGTTCCTAACTTGTGTGCTCTCCCATGACTTCCTAGACGTGGAAAGATCAACGGTTTGGATGCTTTCATGTACCTTGGAGATCTATGGTCCCAATCTCTTCGCTACCCACGAAGACATAGAAAGTCACAGTGGTAAGGCACTTAGCATCCTACTTTCTCCTACCAAATCTAATGTTCATGAGTGACCAAAAATTTCCCGACGAGATCTCGTCCGTCGATAACCACCTATCAATGTTAAGGTACTTATCTTTCCAGCTTCTTCTTCTTATCTGACGGTCGTGAGTGACCACAGATCTCCTGACAGGATCTCGTCCATTGATTCGATACTTATTAGGGTTTTCTTAAGGCCATACGCCTTCACGTCCTCCTTCCAGGTTCTTGATGGATTTTTCAAGAAGGCTATCTCTATGGGGAGGTTTACCCAGGGTACTATCTGAGGCAGATAAGGGTATCTCTCTCCGAGAACCAAGTGTGAAGTCTGAATTAGATCAATATGCATATAAATAAAAATGTAAGAGAACATAAGCCACATGTAGTCTTTCCATTATAAACATATAACTACCAGTACTGATCAAAACATCATACAAACATTCTTATACTGAAATTATTCACAATTTCACAGCTTATGAGCATAATTGTCAGAATACATATATTTCAAGATGCCAAAGGCAAAACACTTATCAGAAAGTAACACTAGGGGTTATACAATTGCTGAGAGGGGTACTCGTTTCCACCCAACTGTAGGCTCAGGGAATCCCAGTGAATTTACCACTAGCCACCCCCGAGCTGAGACCACAATGCTATGAGACTGTGTCTTTGTTTTCCAGTGACGAGGAGCGAAGGTTACTCTCCTTCCTCTCTGCTATCCATCACTCTGCATATCGCCAGAGTTCTCTTTCTCCCCTCGCATCTCCCCCCCAATTGCTTCTCCCCCATGCCTTATCCTCTTGAGAGGTTTTGTGTGGTGCAATTTCCCTCATGCTGGTTAGGCCTGACGGCTCTACGGATGGGCGGTTCTCCTCCCCATCCCTCATTAATTCCTAAGGATCCATCTACCTACCAGCCTGCGAGACATTTAATTCGGGGCTAGCAAGCTGCTTTTGGTTCTCCGGGCCAGTGAAGTCCAAATACGGTATTGATTTTCGGTGGAAGTTAACACCACCTTTCCAGGTGCCTTCCACTGCCTTTCTTTAGCCATCATGGTCTCTTTTTCATCATATCCCCTCTCAACAATTCTGCAATATAAATTCATAATATTATTCACATTCATTGACCTTTTCCATAAGGTCCATTCACATCACACATTCTCATTTCTGAGTTTTGGCATAGTTCTTGGCCAGTCTAGTTATTTTTACAAACTGGGGGAAATAGGGTGTTACAAAATCAAACGAAAAATGTTACTAGAAAACAACCCAAAAGATAGAACATTTAGAATACTGCTATCATAATGTATCCATCGAATTTTACACCTTCAACACAAATTTATCACTTCAGCCATGAACTCTTGCAAGCCTTAAAAGTGCATAGTGATTTGAATTGTGAGTTGGGTTTATGTTCAATCGTTAGTCACCTCCAAAGTCAATCATTAGTCCACTAATAGTTTTGGTTTTCTACTCATTTACTACTATCAATGTTATTATATCCTAGTTCATATCTTACTTTGAAAATGTTGAAATACATGCTTTTTTTTGTGGTTTAAAGTATTATAAGTAATTATTATGTAATTATTTATTTTTTTAATTGGTTAAGAGTTTAAGAAAATAGGTTAATGGTAATGGTCAGAGACTCAGAGATATCTTCCAGGAGATCAACAACATTTTTTTCTAAAGCCCAAAATCATCAAGTGTCCATCAATCCTTGCATACCAAACTCGAGGTGTCTGCTTGAGTCCATACATGGCCTTCTTCAACCTGCACACATGAGAATCCTTCTCCTGTATCAAAAAACCATCAGGATGCTCAATGTATACTTCTTCCTGAATCTCTCCATTGAGAAAGGTTGTCTTCACATCCATCTAATGTAGTCTCTAACCCATGGATGTTGTAAGGGAAATAATTGTCTGGATAGAAGTGTATCGAGCAACATGAGCAAATGTCTCATCATAATATATTCCCTCCACCTGAGAGAATCCTATAGCAACAAATCTTCCATTGTTCTTCTCGATTCTCCCATCAGCAGTGTGTTTGATCTTATAGATCCACTTGGAAGTCACTACAGACTTCTCCTCGAGTCTTGGAACAATATCCCACACATCATTCTTCATGATGGATTGATACTCCTCCATCATGACATCTCTCCATACTGGCTAACTAGATGCCTCCTCATAACATGAAGGCTCAAAATCAATGATCTGGCTCATATTTGCGGCATAGAAAGAATATCTCTAAGGTCTCTTTCTCTCTCAAAATGTACCATGATGAGTTGCATGTCCTTCTACCTCTTGCCAAGTCTGATGAGCCCATGTAGGTATATTTTGATCTACTAGAATATCTCTGGGAACATCAACTAAATCCACATGATCAACAACATCAATTGGATCAATAGGCTCTATTGTCTCCCTGTGAACTACTAGAGGGTGAGGGGGAGAAGGCACCATCTCTTCATGTCTCTTACTATCAATCTCCATGTGAGATCCTCTATATCTTCTAAAGGCTACCTCCTCCTCAAAGGTAACATCTCTACTCACCTCAATCTGCCTTTGACCAGGGATGTAGTTGATATTCACAACACTTGAGCTAGCTCATCCTACAAGGGGTGGCTAGTCCCTTGGGGCCGATTAAGCTAAGTCATCTTGGACCATATTTTTCATATAGAAGTTTCCTCATGAAAACAATGTCTAAGACATATTGAGGTTCCCTCATGGAATCAATGTCTCTAAAAAATTATTGAGGTTTCCTCATCAAACCAATGTCTTGGTTCCTTCATTTGACCATATGAGGCATGTTAAGATGAAGCTTACATTCCCCACTACTAGTCCACATAGGACCCTCTGGGGAGAATGTCTCATGATGTTGCCTCAAACACCTCTAGGAAACATCGAGGTTCCCCGATGGAACCAATGTCCCCCAAGACATATCAAGGTTTCCTCGTGAAACTAGTGTCTTGGTTCCTTCATTTAACCATCTAAGGCACATCATGATGAAGTCTACATTCCCCCCTACTAGTCCACGCATGACCCTCCAGTGAGAATGTCTCATGATGTTGCCTCAAACATCAACACATTGACACAAGCTTCATGTGATATCGACTAAGGGGGTTTGTCATTGCTTCCCATGTCCATCTTGATCAGTCCACACCAAATAATTGCATTGATCTCGCCAAATGCAAGAGAATTTTTTTCACATGCACCCATGTCTAGCTCAACACAAACCGATCCCAATTAAACAAATGAGGATTCTTGGGATTATACCTCATGATCTGATCCTACAATATATGATCCATTGACATTAGATGCGCGAATGACCCATATGAAGGGATATCCACTCGCCTTCAACCCAAGAACTATCTTATGAGTTTGAGCTTTTGCAAGAACAACATGGCTTCGAAAAGAAACATACAAAACCATTCCAAGCTTCATGCCCTCGCTCCCCTCTATGTGCAATCCATATAGAAAATGCAATCCAAACAGATGAAACATGTCTGAAATCGAGAGTATTTTTAACCAGGGGAAGCTCTTGTCCAAGACAAGCGTGGTGGCAGCATACATACATTTCAACGACAAGACGCCTTTCACTTTCATTTTAAATACATCATCGTTGTTCCACACGTTAACGAAAACCCTTAAAAACTTCTAAAGAATGGTGATAACAGACCCCAATCTTGCCTGGAGCATAGAGAACACAACAGGGCCCAGGACCATGGGCAACATGCTCCTCCTCCCCAATGGAGAAGTGATCATCATCAACGATGCCCAGAAAGGTGTCGTTGGGTGGGACATAGTCAACACTCTTGTTTTCTCCCCTTTACTCTACTGACCCGATGCCCGTTTCTTTAACCTCGCAAACACCACCATCCCAAGACTGTACCACTCCATCGCAAGTCTATTCACTGATGGAAGACTTCTCTTCGGCAGCTCCAACATCCACTTCGGCTACGTTTTCACTAGAATTCCTTTCCCAACAGAGCTCCGACTGGAAAGCTACAAACCTTACTATCTGGAGTCTTTTTACACCATTTTCTGCTCTCAGATAACCTTTGTTTCCTCCACTTCCATCAACTACGGTGCCTCCTTCAAGGTGGTTTTCTTTGTGCATGCTAATCGGACCTCCGCCAACATTGTCCAAGTGAGCATCTACTCTTAATCGTTCACCACAGATAGTTATTCCATGAACCAGAGATTGGTCACCCTCGCAGCTTCCATGCCATCCCTCCTCCCCAACTCCATGAATGTTTACTCATTATCGGTAATGGATCCTCTGAGTGAAGTGGTTGCACTGCCTGGATAGTACATGATGTTTGTTGTCAACGAGGGCATTCCCAACATCACCCAATGGGTTCAATTCGGAGCTTAATTTGTGTCCCATGTTCGATTTACTCTTGGAGACAATTTTAGGATGGCTTTCTGGTTACTCAACAAATAAAAATATTTTATTTATTATTTGAGTCAGATGAAATTTTTTTTGTTTTTTGTTTTTTTTGTATTTAGTGAAATCGACAATTGGGTGGTCTTGTACTCGCGTGACACGGGGTCGATTCCGACCGCTACCACTTTAATATCTAGGTACCATAAGTATGCCTCTTCAGGGATGGGTAAGACACTTGCGAATTGAGCTACCCCAGGGGGCTGGTGCGAATAAATTATACGCACGCAAATTTAGACTTTCTAACAACAACTTCCATTATTATCCAACGAAAATTTGTAATAAAAAATGTTCTTGGAAGAACATTCAACCTGGTAGTGATGTTCAACATGAGAGCCAATGGTAGTCTTGCTTGATGCCCTTTAACAGTTGAATCTAATCCACAACCGAAAGTTGAGGCCCAAAACAAGTTTTGGAAAAGACTTAGTCTGTATTGTAGCAATCATATATGATCTTCATGATGTTAAAAATCTTCACACAAAACATAATCTATCTCTCTTATTTTCCTTGGCCCTCCCATGAGGGAGTCAATCTCAATCCTTCTCTCATACCATGTTGATTTTTGTATATAAGATAATATGATATGTGACATATATAGAGAACATATGGTGACCATCTATGAAAGGACGTTTTCCTTGGATAAAAAATAACTACTTATTTATTATATATATATTTATATCTTATGTTATAAATATCATGTCATATATATATATATATATATATATATATATATATATATGGAAGAATGTCTTCCCGATGTTATCCAAACATTAACACTTTAGTTATCACCATTTTTAATATTCCTAAATTTTCTTGTTACAAGACAACAATCTGTACAACCTATTTACTTGTAAGGATTTCGAAAGATTAACAAAGACATGATCCAATTATTGTAGTTATCAAGATATCCAAAATATATGTCAATGCCTTTTGATTTCCCTTCTACCTCTATCGTGAACACAGTTATATTTCAACAATAATCCGGAAGATTCAACCTACCAAAATCGCCCTCTCACATTTATTTTCTTATATTATGAGGATTTATATTATGGAAGAATTAGCAAACCAAAATCGGCCTTTCTCATTTATTTTCTTATAGTCTTAGGATTTGTAGTTTAAGGATTTATTATAGTTTCAATGTTCATAAGCAGGTTTTATGTGAGTAAACAAAATATTTCAAATCATAAAGAGGAATTAATTGTATTTTTGTTGGTTAAGAAAATTGTTTTATATAATTGATGGTGATTTATTTTGTTGGACAATAACAAATATATTTTATTTTATATCTTCAATTAGACTCAGAATAAACAAAACTTTTTTACTCATCTGGTTTATTTTAAAAATCATTTTTCATAAAATATTGCACTATAATCAAAGTTACAAAGTTACAATGATAATGATAAATATGCAAAGTATAATCATCTGGACCTTTCAAAAAAATGGTGCATGATTCTCGTTGTAATAATACGGTGACAATGAATTTTATTTTATAATATATAAACAAATAATAAATCTATAAAATATCACACTAATACCACACTAAAGAATGATGATGTATATTAAAACTCAAGCTATATAGAATAATGATGTATATTAAAACTCAAGCTATTGTTTTTATTCATTACAAAGCAATAAGTTATCATGACCTCAAAAGCAGCATAAGACAATAAATGACTCAAATGTACCTTAAAAGCAAAAGCAACATAAGACAATACATGACACAAATGTACCTCAAAAGTAACATAAGACAATACATGACTCAAATGTGTGTTGTTCTTCTAATTTAGGCATAGCTCATGTGAAAAAGTTAGTTATAACTTTGTATTGTAGATTGATATTTAAATATCCATATGTAAAGTATGGTAACTTGATCCTTTCACAAAAATAATGCATGATTTACAAATAATAAATATATTAAATATTCACAACATAGAATAGATGTATATTAAAAAGAATAATGATGTATATTGAATCTCAAGCTATTATTTCTTTTCAATACAAAGCAATGAGCTATCATGACTTTAAAAGTAGCATAATACAATACATGACTTAAATGTGTGTTGTTCTTTTAAGAAAAAGTTAGAATGAGATAATGAATTAGGTATATGTGTAATGAAAAAGCATTGAGACCTTAAAAGTAGCATAAGACAATTCATGATTCAAATGTGTGTGGTTCTTTTAAGAAAAAGTTAGAATGAAATAATGAATTAGGTATATGTGCAATGAAATAATGAATTAGGTATATGTTTAATTTGAAAAAATTATAGTTATAATTTTGTATTAAACATATGTAAGATATGTATTAGTGTGAGTAGTTAAGATATGTAATAATGTTAGTGTGATTATTGTTTGGATTTTGTGTTTTGGGATGAATAATGATTTTTTTTAGTTTTATTTTTTTAAGTTGATTATGTCGTTTGTGTGAATATGATTTTATTAATAAAAATAATGTGTATTTGGTTTATTATGTTATGTTTTAGAGATAAATTGGAGTATTTGTTATGAGAATGACCTAAGTTCAAATCCTAGTATGCATGTTTCTTTGTTGTGTGGGGTTAGTTAGACGTTGTGATTGATTATATTGATTCAACCCCAAGTATTTAGACTTGGGAACCCCCTTAAAAAATTTCATGAACCTTATCAAATAGACTCTACTCTCCCTTGACTATGTTATCTTGCGCTTGATTGATGAGTGTGTGTTGTTGGTTTAAATGCTTGAATAGAGATGTGCATAACTTTCATGCTTTTGAATGTGGCCATGTTAGTTTGTATCAAGTTCCATCATGAATCTGATTTACTTTTCAAGGCTTTTATTTTTCATGTTCCTCATATTAAAGGCACCATGTTCTTATGGTTTTATCCTATTGATTGATTTGATTGAAGAGATTTAATTTGGTGCTTACATAACATTGTCATGATATTAGTGACACAAAGTAACCATGTCATTGCAAATTCCATGAGAACACCAGCATGCAATGGTGACATGTATAAAAACAAGTGCATTAATGTGTGAACACTAACAAGTGTGTGTATGTGAAATGATTTGTGAAGAAGACATGTATAAGAAAGAAGAATCTTAATGACATCAATTTGCATTTTCACAATGTTGTAAGGCATTCTAATGATCCACATGGATGCAAACCTAGATTAATTGATGCCAAGTCCCAATGAGGGTGCATAAGGGGGTTTTATGTGCATGTGACACAAGGCAACATGATGGGTGGAAAAAGGCAATTCCAATGAGTTTTGAAGCCCATAATATTAATGTATTACTCTTTCTAAAATTATAATACCATTCTAAGACTTCACACAAGATTATGTCTAATAAGAGTGAATTGGCACTTGAACCGCAAGTGGCCAAGCATGGAAATTTAGACATAATGTGAGAGGAAAAGTGATGGTTGCAATGCTTAATCATATCCTATTACCTTGTTTAATTAGTATAGTCATCCCTAATCATTTAAAGGCATTCTTGTGAGTTTCAGAGTGAAATGGTGGACCTAGCCAAGTTTTCCTCATTAATGTGTTTGTCACTTGGGGTCCACCTTCATTGATTAAATTTAGTGTCACACATGAGGGTCTTAGTAACCTCAACAACCCACATAAAAAATTATATAGCAAGGATGAAGGACATGCATAATTTTTTATTTTAATTTTAGTGAAGCACCACTCTGAATGAAACCTAGAAATTTTCCTCTGAGGCCCTTCCACATGTATTTTAGGTGTCCAACTGAATTAATTTTTGGATCTCCAAATGAGGTTTCCTATATGTTTTTGGAGTCTACAAACTCAACACAACTAATAGAATTGGATTCCTAAGCTCACAAGTAGGAAAACATGCATTACAAAAATTACATGTCAATAAGGCAATTTGAACTTAAGGGATTATAAAAGGTATGAAACTGCACTACTACATTTAGGGTCAAAAAATTAATTCATTACAACTTTAATTTCGACAAAATACTTTGTGTCATTTTTGGCCTCAAAATTTGGTGTAACTGCAAAATAAGAGCTAGCATCGATACATCCATGCTTTTAAATGTTGTATTAGTTAAATATAATCAACATCTAATAGAAAATGACATTTTAGTACTTAAGGAATTCATTTAAGAGAACAAATTCTAAACTCACCATGTTTTAGAAC
This sequence comes from Picea engelmannii, assembly GCA_009831015.1. Classification (NCBI taxonomy): domain Eukaryota; kingdom Viridiplantae; phylum Streptophyta; class Pinopsida; order Pinales; family Pinaceae; genus Picea; species Picea engelmannii. The sequence continues at coordinate 428,163 of ML782581.1, forward strand.
ATTTATTTATTTAACCTTGAAGTGAATTAGGATTTAGTAGATTGGAATGGATAATCATGATGGACTTGGTGATTTCACAATATCATTGCAATTATCATTCTAAAAATGGTTTAAGATTACATTTATTTATCCATGTTTAAATGTCATTTTTTCCACATCTAAATGTCAATTTATCCATGTCCTAACATTACTTTAATTATAGGCATGTAAAAATTGGAGCACATACCTATGTCGGGTTTGTTTCGTAAGTAGGGGTCAATAAAATGACATTTTCTTGTAGATGAAAAAATAGAATTAATATGAAATTATGGAAAAATGAACGAGGATGATGTTCATGTTGACACGCTTATACTAAGAGGGGGTGAATTTGTAACACCTTTTTTCCTCCATGATTGTAATTATTCTAAGACTTCATATAATGTGATTATGAAGCTTGTAATTATGTTTTGATTAATGAGAAACACTGGAAAACTGGCTGAGATGGAAAATCTTTGAAAGTATTGACCATGATGCACAAGTAGGAATTGATGAAGTGGGTTGGTTAGGTGGAGCTGAGATGTTTTCAGTGAATAAAATAGGAAGCTTTATTAGAAAGCCAACATATGCCTGCAAGGCATAAATACACACCTATCGGTGTACCCAGGTTGCGTGGAGCCACATGACCAATTAAGGAAATCAGTATCGGTGGTTGGATCAATTAATAATTAATGACAATCTTGATCTCTTGATGAATACAAAGGGTGAACTGAATAACCTAACAAACAAGACAAGACACCCATGCATTTTCCCCTTCAATAATTTGGACCCCTGATAGTAGGTCATGTCTGGAAGAAGTCATAGGAACCTCGAGGGAATTGGTGGAAGAAGAGGCCAAAGGTGGAAAATCACCACTAGATGCATAATAAGGCACATAATAGGTAGAGGGATAGAAGAAGAGGGAGATACAAACAGGAGTATAAGAGAATATGAGGAGGATTGGCTCGCAGAAGCAGATAGAGGGAGAAAGTGAGTAGCAGAGTCATGAAGAGATGGTGTGATGAACATAGGTGTTCACCTACATAGATTTGAAATATAATAGAAATTGGAAACATTTTCTTGATGAAAATAGGAATATTTTCCAAAGGATTAATGATCACCATGGAACAGAGAAGACTTGAATCCATAATAGAGCTATAGAGTACTGCAACTTGATACTCATTGGAGAGAAACTGACACTGGTAAGGGAGGTCATCGAGGGATTGTATAGCAAAGAAGAGACTCCCTGTGCAGAGGAAATCCATTTGGGAGGGTACTTTATAAAGATATGCAAGTCCTAAGCTCAATGGGAAGGGGGAAACTTCTGTTGTTTCTAGTGGAGGAAGGATATTAACCTTCCTGGATCATTATAATTTTGAGAACCAATTGAATCATTCCCCTTGTGATATCATGGCTTGGCACGAGTGTGGCATGCTATAGGAAGCCACTTTGCAACATATCCTAAGGTTCAGAGGAAAGGTGCCCTCGCTGAGTCAATTGGCTACTGATAATTTCCCTAAATAGATAAGTGTATAACTTGACTTGTTTGATGCATGTTAATGATGTAAACATGTGATTTTCTAATTTACATTGGAATTATGAATGTATGTAAAAATGAATTGAAATCCTGAGTAAAATGGAATATGTTTGTTTGTTTTCACTGCTTAACCTATTAACTCATGAAAATACGAAAAGTATGGGTAGTTTATATCCCCGAGGATGTTGCAATTGTGGAGGAAATATTGCAAGACATGGACAAAATATTCACCCGAGGTTAGCAGAGGAAATACTCTTGTGCATGGGGGAGGTCTTTGTGCCATTCAAAGAGCCTCAGTCTTGTTAAAATTATCACCTGTCTTATATGGAAGGCTTGCAAGATATGCAAACTTTGTTCTCAAGGAAACAAGAAAGCTTTAGTTGGTCTTAGAGTGGTTTTCAAGTCCTCAAAGACCCAATAATCCTTAGAAGATCAGTTTGTTGGAGTCTCCAAATAGACTAAGTCCCAAATTGGACTGTTATACCTAGGTTTGAGTTGGAATAACTCATGGTCATTAATCTGGTATGACAAGTAGATCCTGAACCTTCATTGGAGAAGGAATAATTGTTGGGAGTGGTCGAGTGTCGGGACTTGCATGGAGTGAGACAACTACAAAAACCCATATTCATCATTAGCTATCGGTTCATCAGGAGTCCCTCTAGTTCACTTGGTGAGTGACAAAAAGCGAGGGATGACATCATGATGATGTGGTGCGTCAACATGGAAATTAGCGTGTCCTATGGATGACATGTGTTAGATTATGATCACTCAGGATGAGATTAGATCCAGTTGAGCGAGAGGGCCCTTATGTTATTGCATTAGAAACCTTAGTCGTTGATTTCGCACGATGACATATCTCAACCATTTGTTGAAGGATGGAGCTGACAGGATGTTTGACTGAGGTTTGAATGAAGGCCTGATGACGTAGAAGACTTTGAGAAAAGTAAATATTGTAGATCTGTCAGAAGCGACCTCAGTGGGGTTTAGATAGTTGATATCATCCATTTCATCATTGCAACATAGATGGTTGATGATTTGAGTGATAGGCTCAAGAGAGATGCCAACGATGAAAATGTTTATGAATCGTTGAACTATCTGGAGATATTTTGTGGAACCCTAGTCGTATATCAAAGAGCATGCAGGGAGAAACAATAGTTGTAGGTCCCACATGTTCACCCTAAAATAGGTTTAAGGAATGAACATTAATCGTCATACATATTAGAGACACAGACATGATCATATCCATTGGAATTCAGGGTTTGATAGTTGTTGGATCTGGAGAAGAGTCCGTTATATCTTGGTAATTGGGGTGATCTATAACCTCATGGAAGGAGAACCCTGAAGATGATGAGGAAAGGCCCAAGTGATCAGATCCATTGATCTAGAGAGCTTGATGGGATAGGTGGATGGTGCCAAGCCAGGTATCCCATTAGTACCACGTAGGAGAGCATGAGTGATTGGGAGCCTCATGGAAATGAGGTGGAATTGTCCATTGAAATCCCAAAGACTTTGAGAGGATATAACTTTTTATCTAGAACTTATTTTTGAGCATAATTCCAATCGTTGGAATGTTCTTGGTGAACACAATTCATATATGGGATTCATATGGTGGAAAAGAACTGAATTGAAGAAGAGGAAAATTCGATGCCCCACTATTTTAAATAAGAGTTAGGGGTCAGGTGTGTTAGAGAGTGGTATTAGATCAGAGTTCATACACTACACTTGAATGGGTTTCCAAGATGGATTAAAATTATTTAAGAAATATTTTATTATGCTAATAAATGCATACTGTAATGTTTATGTATGTAATGGCTAACAATGTTTTTGTATTTCAGCATGTAGGACAGTGGAAGTGAATGGTGCAGTGCAACATGGAAGAGGCATCACATTTCGGGGATGAGGAATTCGATGGCCGGAGGTGTTGGGTTGTTATATTCTTTGTAGTGAAATTCTAGTCGAGGTGAATTGACTGACGATCGAAGGTCGAGGTGGATCGACAACAAGTCGAAGGTCAAGGTAGTTGACCAGGTAAAGTCAAAGTTGAAGATATCGACAAAAATAAAACCAAAAAGAGGTCGAAGTGTAGGCGTAAGACGAATGACTAGAGATCGAATGAAGGCTGATTGGTAATCTGAATTGGAGTCAACTGTAACAAAATCTAAGGAGTTGTAGTCAATGATATGCATGGATCTGTAATCATTTTTGGGTGCCAATTCTTTAGGTTTTTTACTATTGTAAATCCTATAAAGAGGAGTTTTGTAAGATCGTAAAGGCTAATGAAAAATATGCTAATGTATGTGTAAACCATAGGTTGTTGGTCATGTAGATGTAAGCTGGATTGGCTACAGGGTTGTTCTTGTGAAGGAAAGAGGGTATGATGTGGATTGTGTCTTAGGTGTGGACCAAGGTTAGACATGTAATCTTTTATTTAGATTTAATAAGAAAACAAGAGAGAATAATTCTCAAGGAATGATGGTTTTCTCGGTTTGGGTTTTCAAGGTAAAATCTCTATGTATTATGTGATTGCTTTGTCATTTATGTTCTTGATTAAAGTATTCTTCTCTTTTGCTAGGTTTAGTGTGGAAGTGTCTCTCATTTCCTAACAAGTGGTATCAAAACTTAGTTCTACCTTGACAAGTGTTTTATCAGAGCCGTGTTATGATTTGATGATTGTATTAAATCTTGATTTACCAATATTGAATCTGAGAACTAAACCCTAGGTGCGGAAAGAGTTGTAATTCATAAATTGTGTTAAAGATCTTGGTAAAGAATGGCGAGAATTTCTAGGATAGAGATAGAAAAATTCAATGGCCATAATTTTGGGCTTTGGAAGCTTAAAATGGAAGATCTTCTTATAAATCGAGAACAATGGACATTGGTTATATAGGTACCCAGCCAACAGGCATGTCAATGGAAGAGTGGGAGGAACTCAAAAGAAGAGAAAGAAGTACGATTTGACTTGGTCTTACAGATTCAGTACGTTTGAATGTATCCGGTGAATATTCGATGAAGAAAATGTGGGACAAGCTGGGAAGCTTATACCAGTCAAAATATCTGGTAAATAAGTTGTTTATTAGAAATAAACTGTATCTTCTGAGAATCTATGATGGCAGTTTGTTGACTGAAAATTTAAATGTGTTTAACACTATGTTAAGCTAGTTATCATCTATGGATATTAAGCTCACTGAGGAGGAGAAGTGTATAAGCCTATTATGTTCTTTTCCAAACTCCTAGGATAGCTTAGTCATGGCTATTGGGAGTAATACAACCACACTTGTGCTAGAGGACATGGTTTCTTCTCTACTATCGAAAGAAATGAGAAGGAAGAACATGGAAGGATCAACCAAAGATGCTCTATCTGGTATAAATTTCAAGTCAAAGGGTAGATATAAATCCCCGGTTCAGTCGATGTGAAGATGTTGGAAATGTGGTAAATATGGGAATTATAAAAAGGATTGTAAATCTAAGAAAATAAAATCTAGTGTTGGATCCGACAAGAAGAAGTTGACTGAGAGAAAGACGACCCTAGATAAGGGAGGTGATGTGTATGTAGCGTCGACCACTACACAGTCAGATCAATATGTTTGGTTGATTGACTCTAGATAATCCTATCATATGACACCACATAAAGAATGGTTCTATGAATATGAACGATATGATGGGGGTGATGTGTTCTTGGGGGACGACTCCACAACCAGAATTTTCGAACGAGGAAGAGTCTGAATTATAATATAGGATGGGAGGAAAAGAACCCTTCTAGGTGTGCTACACATTCTAGGTTTGGAAAGAAACCTAACATTTGTTATCAAGATGAGTGATGCAGGTGTGCATACTCTATTTCAGAAGGATTCGTGCAAGGTGGTCAGAGGTGCAATGGTATTAATGAAAGGAGTTCATATTGGAACCCTATACAAGTTGTTATGGAATGTCGATTCAACTAGATGTAACAACATCGTTACTCCTAAAATTGACTTGACTACGAATTTACTCGACTCGAATTCGAATCAAATTGAATTGACTCAAGATAAGTTGGTTCAAACTGACTCAACAAGACATGATAAAATCAACCCAACCAGGATATGGCACGAGAGGATTAGATACATTGGAGAAAAAAGACTTCAAGTTATGCAAAGAAAAGGTATGGTCGAAGAGTTTCCTGAATGTGGTTTAGAGGTCGACTTTTTTGAACATTTCATATATGGAAAACAAAGTCGGGTGAGGTTCCCATCTGGAGCGACAAGGGAAAATGGGATTCTAGAATTGGTGCATAGTGATGTGTTTGGCCCGGTTACAGTTACGTCACTTGGTGGATCCCTGTATTATGTCTCCTTCATAGATGATTTTTCTAGAAAGACATGGATATATTTCCCGATGAAGAAATAAAATGTTTTCTAAATATTTAAGGAGTTTAAATCTCTTGTGGAAAACCAAAAAGAGAAAAGGATTAAGGTGCTGAGAACTGACAATGGTGGTGAATTCTATGGAAAATAATTTGATCAGTTTTGTAAGTAGTGTGGCATAGCATGCCAAAATACCACACAATATACCTCACAACAAAATGGATTTTTTGAGAGTATGAACAAAACGTTGATGGATAAGTCAAGGAGCATGCTTAGCGGTGTTGGGATTGCATAAGAATTCTGGGTGGAGGCAGTCGACACTGCAAGATATTTGGTGAATATGTCTCCTCCATTAGCGCTAGTCGATACGACTCTACATGAGGTATGGTCAGGTAATAAAACTTCGGTTTCACATCTCAAAGTATTTGGTTGTGATGCATTTGTTCATGTTCCCAAGGAAAAGAGGAGCAATATGGACAATAAGGTAGTCAAATGTATTTTCATTGGGTACAAAGAAGGAATGAAAGGATATAAGCTATGGGATCCTACATAAAGGAGAAAAATGTATAGTCGAGATGTGGTCTTCAGAGAAGATAGAGGTAAGTTTGATCCTAAGGAAGTTGTTCAGACTGAGAATAATCCTGAGACAGTGCAATTTGAATTGAGGAATGGAGAATATGATTTAGATGAGTCGATTGAATATGAGGAAGAGGTGGAACAAAAAAATATGGTGGTAAGGAGGTCAGAAAGAAAAAGAAAACCAATAGAAAGGTATAGTATTCCTGACTTTCGTTCCACATTCATGCTAACTACCATTGACGATGATCCCAAGTCAGTCAGTGAGGTACTCCACTTAGAAGAGGGTTAAATATGGAAGGACACCATGGTTGAAGAGATGGAATCCTTGCACAAGAATGAGACATGTGATTTAGTCAATTTACCTAGTGGAAGAAATCTCGTCAATAGAAAGTGGGTATTCAATAAGAAGATGAATGTTGCAGGACAAGTCGAGAAGTTCAAATCTCGACTGGTAGCGAAAGGTTATTCCCAAGTCGAGGGAGTCAAATTCAGTGAGATTTTTTACCTTGTTGCAAAACTAAATTCCATTAGAGTACTAATGTCTCTAGCTACATAATTCAATCTAGAAATAAAACAGTTGGATGTGAAAACAACGTTCTAACATGGGGATTTGGAAGAAGAAATATACATGCAACAACCTAAAGAATTTGTCGTAAAGGGAAAGCAATAGTTGGTGTGAAAACTGAAAAGATCCCTCTACGGTCTAAATAAATCACCAAGGATGTGGTACCAAAATTTCAACACATACATCCTTAGTTTGGGATTTGTGAGAATAAAAGATGATCATTGCATATATTCCAAGGAAGAAGGTGGGATTTTAATATATGTAGCTTTGTATGTCGATGACATGTTGCTGATTGGAAACAACATGATTGAAATAAAGGAGATGAAGAAGAATATATCCTCCAAGTTCGACATGAAGGATCTTTATGCAATTAATTTCATTCTGGGAATGGATATTAAGAGAGATCAAGACACTAGAAAACTCCAGTTGAATCACACAAAGTATATTGAAATAGTTCTAAAACAACTCAACATGAAAGATTGAAAACCAGTGAAGGTGCCAATTCCTATGGGAGCAAGGCTTACTGCTGAACTATAACACCCGGTCTTAACCCTTATAAACTAGAATGTATTATGTAATTATAACTTAGGATGGTGAGTCAGTAAAGTTGGAAAGGGGATAGAGTGCCTAGAAATATAATGCATACATATCTATTTATCTCTCTCTCTCTCTCTCTC
>ML782581.1:441069-462933 GCA_009831015.1 Picea engelmannii
ATACTCTAAAGAGACAAGTGATACCGAAGACATCCCTCTGTTCTATGTCAGTCTGAAAGTCCATGATATGACCCTGCATAACACCATGTTGGATTCCGATGTGTCTCACAACCTCATGCCAAAGGTGATCATGGATGAATTGGTTTTGGATGTCACCAAGCCATATAAAGACATTTTCTCCTTTGATTCGAGGAAATTCAAGTGTTTGGGCCTTATTAAAGACTTAGTTGTGTCATTGGCTCAAATCCTTGCTAAGAACATGGTCATGGATGTAGTCATCGCAGATATACCCCCAAAGTTCGGTATGTTGCTATCAAGGTCGTTGGCTGTGAAGTTGAAGGGAACTTTGCAGATGGATATGTCATACACCACCATCCTTGTTTTTGTCCATGACAGAAGGTTGTACAAAGAAGTGTTGCTGAAATACATGGTAAGAAATAAGACGCAATCAAAAAATCATCCTATATATGTCATCGACACTGAGGTGGGTTCTTCTATATTCTACAATGACATAAGTTTCGAAGAGGAAGAGCCGACAACCATCATAACCAATGAGGAGAAAACTACATGGGAAACAATAGAGTGCATCAACCTGAAATACCGCCCCGTAAACGAGGTGTGGAACATGAGTTTTGATGGTGCAGTCAGCATAGATGGAGCTGGGGTCAGTGTATGGTTAAGCCCCCCTAAAGAAAACACAAAGTTTTTCTCATACAAGCTTGCGTTTGAATGCACTAACAACATGGTCGAGTATGAAGCACTAATCTTGGGCTTGAAAGTTTTGAAATAATTGGGTGCGCAAAAGATAGCAGTGTGCAGAGATTCTGAGATGATCATAAATCAGGTAAAGGGTGTGTATTAGACCAAACACCCTCGAGTGAGAGAGTACAAAAATATGGCTTTAGACCTCCTCAAAGGTTTTTTAGAGTGTGACCTAGATTCTATCCCCAGAGAGAAAAATCAGATTGTCGATGCATTGGCCACCTCGGATTCGATTTTTAAGATCCCCATATTCCCAAACAAAAGATATGAAATAGAGTTCAAGCATAGGTCAGAGGTGCCTGATAATATCAAACAATGGCAAGTGTTTGGTGATGACATAGAGGTGGAAAGGTTCCTCCTTATGAGTGACGAGTTCACCAATACAAACATTGATGAAGAATGTTGCGGTGATGAAGATGAGAGCATGGATGCGTGCAATAATGACCCTTTCCAAAACCATCTTGCGGGAAGGGACATAATACAACTGAAAAATAATGTTATTCCAAAGGGATTGGTGCCGCTGGAAAAGATATTTGACAAAAATGATGTGGCTAAGAACCCTGAGATCATTGCAAGCGAAGAAGACGTGGAAGACTGTAGCATTGGGACTGAGGAGAATCCTAAGATGGTAAAATTATCAAAGACACTCAGTCTAGAGGTCAAGAAGGACTACGTAAAGCTCATGAAATATTTCTCGGACATCTTCACATGGAGCTATGATGATTTGAAGGTATATGACACGAAAGTAATCCAACATGTTATCCCTCTCAAGGAAGATCCGAAACCTTTCAAGCTGAAATTGAGACAGATAAACCCCCTGTTGTTGTCGCTGATCGAGAAGGAGGTAAAAAATCTTTTTGATGTTAAAATTATTGTTTCTTTGAGATTCTCGAAATGGGTAGCTAATCTGGTACCTACAAGAAAGAAAAGCGACGAGATAAGACTCTGTGTAGACTTCCAAAATTTAAACAAAGTGTCTCTCAAGGACCACTACCCCTTCCTAAAATGGACTAGATCCTGCAAAAAGTGGTGGGGTCCCAGAAGATGTATATGCTAGACGAGTTCTCAGGATATAATCAGATCATGGTCCACTCGGATGACAGAGAGAAAATGGCTTTCACAACTCCATGGGGAACGTTCATGTATGCCAAGATGTCGTTCGACCTGATGAACATTGGAGCCACTTTTCAGAGGGCAATGGACATTGTGTTTGCTGATGAAAAGGACAAGTTCATTGTGATTTATCTGGATGAAATCATAGTGTACTCTGCCTCTGACAAAAATCATCTCGAGAAGCTGAAGAAGGTTTTCCAGAAGTGCAGGAAGTTCAACATATCACTAAATCCAAAGAAATTGCATTTTGGGGTGGAAGAAGAAAAGTTGTTAGGGAACATCATTTACAAGGAAGGAATTAAGATAGACCCCAACATGGTTGAAGGAATCCTGAAGATCGACACCCTACGCAGTAAAAATGAAGTGCAATATTTCCTGGGAAAGGTGAACTTCTTGAGGAGATTCATCCCAAACCTGGCGGAAATCATAAAACACATAAATTGCATGCTCAGGAAGAGAAACGAGATTAAGTGGAACCCAGAGGCCAAAAAGTGTTTTGAAGATATCAAAGTGGCACTGACTAAAGCTCCTGTGCTAGCCAACCTAGATTTTACAAAATATTTCCTCCTGTTTTTATTCGCCTCAGAACACACTATTGTCAGCATGTTGCTATAGAAAGATGCGCAGGATTTCAATAACCTATAGCCTATTTTATCTGAATGATGCGCGATGCTCCACTAAGGTATGGAATTATGGAAAAATAGGTGTATGCCTTAGTGAAGTCCTTGAAAGAGTTCAAGACATACATATTGCACTCCCATGTCATCACTTGTGTGCCCAACAGTTCAGTAAAGGATATCCTGACTCAACCTGACTCAAAAGGAAGGAGAGGCAAGTGGATAGTGGCTATGCAAGAATACGATCTTGAGATCAAGCCTATAAATATGATGAAGGGTCAAGGTCTTGCAAAGTTAATGGCGTAGTCGGACCGCGATGTTGTAGGAATCAATTTCATCGCTGATTTGTTGGAATTCCCTCAAGAAGAAAAATATGCCTAGGTGCCTCAACATTTCATTGATTCACCATGGTATGATGACATCATCTATGTGTTGGAGAATCTCTAGGATCCTCTGGGTGTGAGTAAGACGAAATCCAGGTTTTGCAAGATTAAAGTGGATAAGTTATGCATCCTGGACAATTCACTTTACTGGAAAGACCCCGAGGGAATATTGTTGAGTTGTTTGCTGGAGGATGATGTGAAGCGGGCTATACAAGAATTCCATAAAGGAAAATACGGAGGACACCACTATTAGAATACCACCATGCACAAAATCCCGAGAGCAGGTTATTACTAGCCTACAATTTTTGCTGACGTGTATAAAGAGGTCTTCAACTTCCACGAATGCCATATTTTTGATTGAATAAGAAAGCTATAGCCCCTGCCACTAAAGTCGATCTCAGTAGAAGTGCATTTCATGCAGTGGGGTCTAGATTTCATAGGGGAGATAAATATGCCATTCTCTGCATAGCACAAATGGATACTCACGGCCACCTACTATTTCACAAAATGGATAGAGGCGATCCCCACAAACCAAGATAACGACACATTCATCATCCAATTCCTGGAGACAACCATCTTGTCGAGGTTCAGGTGTCCCGTTAAGATCATAATAGATAATGCAACCACTTTCAAGTCTAAGAGGATGGAGAAATTTTGTCAGGATTATAACATAACCCTAGGGCATTCCACTATGTACTATCCACAAGGAAACATATTAGTAGAATCCTCAAATAAGAGCCTGACCAGGATCATCAAAAGTCTCCTGCAAGACAACAAGAGAGCCTGGCATAAAAATCTTATCTACACATTGTGGACTGATAAGGTTACCACCAAGAAGTCTATATCAATGTCACCTTTCCAGATCGTTTACAGCACAGATGCAATATTCCCTACTTTTTTGGGACCGCCCGTAAGGAAGTTTTGCAAGAATAGGAGGCTAAGACAAATGATGCAAACAGGAGGATAAACTAGCTAATTTACACACAATAAGCGAGGGAGAAGGTGTATCATCGGTCGCAAATCCATTAGGTGAAGATAAAGAAATACTTAGATAAGTGTTCTAAGCCAAAGGATTTCCATTTGGGTGATCTAGCCTTGAGATGGGACGTGAGAAATGAAGACAAAGGAAAACACGAAAAGTTTGACCATATTTGGATAGGCCCGTTTAGAATCAACAATCATTGTGGGAGAAATGCTTATTTTCTAGAAGGATTAGATGGAGAGTTCTTTGGTTGGGGGCCTGTAAATGATAGGCCTGTAAATAGTCATTTTATTTTTGTGATGAGTCAGTAGGACAACAGAATATTGAAGCCCGAAGTGAAGGCCCTAAGTCTATGCTAGATTTTTAGAAGCTGTGTCGGTAGGATTAGTTTGTTTTATGTCCGTCACTTACTTCTCTCAGTATCTGAAGGTTGAATAAAGCCCAATGGTCAAGCACCTAGTCTACTGTTCTTTGCTACCTCACGGGGAGGATAACATCCCCGTTGGAGCTAGTTGTTAGTGCCACCATTTTTATTTCTAGTTAGAGTCTGTTCTAAGTCATGTTGTGACCCATACGTACAAACATGTGAAGTCAGGTATGTAGCACCATGAGTTCGAGGTCAACAAGTGGTCGGTTGTCCCTTGAAAACGGGAAGGGATGTCAAAGTCAAAACTTGTATAAGTGGAATGGGTATGTCTTTTCCAAAGAGTCAAGTCTTCTTGAGAAACTAGTCTCTACATGCCCAGGTTGAGTCGAGTAGTTAATGGAAGTCACATTGGAAAGTACAACATGTTATTATCATTTCATCATGAAGGATGAAGGAATGAAAAATTGTGGCATTTGTATCATGCATGCCCAACAAAATTTATCACCTGTATCCTACACGCGGGGATTTTCCATGGAAAACTTGCAATTCGACTCGAAACATCTCATCGCCATGAATTCACTGTCATCTAGAATGATTATTTCTTCTTCCTGACTCGTTATAAATCTCGAATGATCGGTACTCATTTCAGTCGTAGAACCAGGCCCACACTTTGTTTGTAATTTTCCTTGCCATTCCAGTTGTTTCAAATTCCCACCCTCTTTGTGCACCTACTGGATATACTACGCATGAAATATACACTAGTCACTCCATGGCGACCTCTCAGAGAGTAAGGAAAGGCACGCAGAGTAGCATAATTGCAATATCCAAGCCCAAAAATGATTGGGAGTCGTTCTCACCCGTAGCGGGCATTCCCAAGGATGTGAAAGGAGTTATTCCTTTACCTGCAGAGAAGACCAGATCAAACCATGCAAAACCTAAAGAGAATGGTTTTTCATAGGAAGGGAAGATGATAGAAGCCTCTTCTCCTCAACAATAAATGCCTCGGAGGAGGGGCAAGCCGAGGAAGAACAAGGAAGCTGTGGGAGTTCAATTTTTAGAAAAGTTGCTCGTCAGATTGAAGGCTGAAGAACTACTCGTGTGCGCCATCTGGATAGAGCTTGCTGGAGGATCGAATCATGAAGACAAGAGTAGAATAAGGAAAGAGGATATCACATAAGTGAATTATCAAGAGCCCTATCAGCAATTTATGTAGGGAACGTTGGCCATCTCTGAACTCTATCAGGAAAACATGGAGTTAAGGAAACAGGTAGTGACAAAGACCATGGAAGCGTCAACAACGCAGGGTCACGAGGGAAATGTGGCATGGCTAAGAAGACATCTCAGAGAGGCATAAGACACCATTATATAGCTATGAGAAGCACATATACTGACGAAGGAAAGGCATACATAGTATTCCAGAGAATGTGAAGAAATCGAGAAGGGGACTCACATGGCTCTCGCCAACGCATAGGAAAAACAATCCTTGCTGATGATCGTCTCTCCATCTGCAAAAATAAGATGAATCTTGGCAGTTTTGAAGGACAGATTTCCCCAAAGTGCTCTACCTGTTTTGATAACGGCCGCAACAATCAAACGACCACTCACTGCGCACAATTTCCAGTAAATGAACATGCAACAGAAATCAAAGCCCTTATAACAGATAGTAAGTTCCTGAGAGACACCTATTCGCTCAGACACTTGATCAAAGGGATACATTGACACATATTTTTTTCATATCGAGACCTGATCGATGATTAGATCCTTTTGGAAGATTTTTGGATGGTCATGGGTAAACAAATGTGATTATTGTCTATTTTTGGGTAGCAACATGCGAAGAGTCTCCAACGCATGCTACTTAGTTTTCCTAGTTTTAGGGTTAGCAGTTAGGAAGCAGGGTAGCCCAAGCGATGCCCTTGTTTATATATTTCATCTTTTCAATGTAAGCCAAGTTGGTTAGAAAATTTGGTAGACGATATTGATTTTATCTAATTTGAGTTTTTGACCGAAATTTAATGCAAAGGTCCTGTAACTTGACGAAAAGATTCTAGTTGTAGAATTTGAATGTATTGTGACTCTTTCTTTGCATATGTTCTTTAAGTCATCTTTATTCATGTATTTTTCTGTCTATTTCAGAACAAAATTTTGAACCTGTGGATTCATTGTGCAACGCCCTTTGTTCGCACCACTTAGACAAAACGTTTTCTTCTAAAGCTAACTCTGAATTCACCCATAGCGGTTCTCCAAGTTACTTCGTGTGTTTTTCTCCTGCGACACATTACAGTTTTACACAAAAGATTGTTTCTCGCCTAGCCTTATCCTCTCAAGTTTAGTCATTGAGTCATTTGTCTCTGCCATTCCCTCTAATCAACTCCATATCCCAAGTCTTACTTTCTTGCACCAATATAACCAGAGCCTGTTTTATCAAAGGTGTTAAATCTAGCCACTACTTTCAAAGCCATATCCTGTGTGGAGACTGCACCTTCCAAGAGAGCCCTCTCCAGATCTGAAAGGCTAGTTTTGGGTCTCAAAGTTGGTTGAAAAATTTACCTTCATCGTTTGTTTATCAGCCGAACCGATTTATAGAGTGCTAACACGTTGTGTGTTTAATTATCTATGAGATGTATTTCTGTGTGAATGCTTGCTGGTTATTTGTTGTGCATGGAGCACTGTTCATTTATTTTATGTTGTAGCATGGATCTTGATTAATGAATGTGAGTCTTTCATGCTTCATTTCGAATTAATTATTTTCAGAATTTTAAATCGTTTTAGAAGTGAATTTTGGAGGTAGCATGGCCAACCTGTGGGTGGTTGGGTATGTTAAAGATTGGCATCAGAGCTTCTGGTTTAACACCAGACTAGTATGGGCCAAAATTTTTATGAATTTGTCAAAGTCATTGTTGCATATTTTTCTATGATGAATTTGGGGGGAAGCAAAGAGAACATAAGTGAAATCCCCAAATTCTAAGCAGATTTCAAATGTCAGTGCTCCAAAGTAATTAAAGAAGTGATTTATAGTGTCTATATACAATTACTGAGTTAAATTCGGTTTTGGAAGTCGAATTCCTGTCAGTTTCATGATGACTCTGTGGTTTTATGGATTGATGGCCTAGGTTAATTTGACCTAGAAACTCAATGGTCAAGATTCAATCTTAGAGGTTTGAGAAAGACGCTCCCAATAGGCCTTTGGGAAGGAAGTGTTGGAAGGACTTCGAAGTCTTGCATGAAGAGAAGCTTGATGGTAGAATCCCAAAAGAATGAGAGTTATTAGATCAGTTGGGATCATTCTCAACCATTAGATCTCACAGAGATGTTCTTTCGAAAAAGTGTTTTCAGAATATCTTGTTCAAAATAGTTTCGATGGTATCGAAAAGGAAATATTGTTGGATACCCTCCTTTTCGGAGAAATGAAACTTCATCAATATTCTGAACTTCGAATGAAAAGTTCTAATGGTATCAAAAATGAATATTCTTTGATACCCTAGGGTTGGAGTGACAAAGATTACCTAATATTTTGAACTTCGAGTGATAAGGTATCAAAAGGGAATATTCTTTTATACCCTCTAGTCAGAGCGATGAAGATTACCTAATCTTTTGAACTCTGAGTGATAAGGTATTGAAAAGAAATATTCTTCGATACCCTCTGGTCGAAGTGACAAATATTACCTAATATTTTGAATTTTGAGTGATAAGGTATTAGAAGGGAATATTCTTCGATACCCTTTGATCAGAGCATCGAAGATTACCTAATATTTTGAACTCCGATTGATAAGTTTTGACAGCATCGAAAGGGAATATTCTTTGATACCCACTAGTCGGAGTGGCGACACTTACCTAATTTTCTGAACTTTGAATTAAAATCTTTGGTCATATTGAAAAGGAATATTCTTTGATACCCTATTTTCAGAGTCCCTTTTGATCTTGATTCTTCAACACTCTGAATGGGAACCTCTTATGGATGGTCCAAATCTATTTTGATTTTAAGATCAATGGTGTAGATTGCCTTGTAGGAGCCAATTTCTTATTTTTTTCATAACTGGAGTATATTAATTCATGTTTGAATGAAACTTATCGGTTTTTTTTGCAGATATGAGCTCTACAAAATTGCCAGAGAGGGTCATTGTCCATTTCTTCTTGTATTTATCAAAAAGGACGAAATAGTGGTTTTTAAAGATCAAGGTCTAGATCATTGGAAGAGGTCCAATTTAGGTTGAAATTAATTGAGAGTGTCCAGAAAGAGTACACAAAAATAACCCAAAAACAAACTGAATAAATCCTAAGGGTATCGGAATGGGGATGTTGAAATAGGCCAAAATCCATTATTTTGGGCCACCTTTTTGGGATCTTTGAGATTTTCGGAGGAAGTGAAGTGACCCCAGATCACAATACTGGAAAATTTTATTTACTCGAAATTTTAGTTACTCATCAAGGAAAATAATTTTTGTTTAGTGAAAATTGTCCATAAGTATAGATATTGAGAGACAACCAGTTTTGCTAAAAATTCGAAGTCTGGAAAAAGAGGTGAAAAAGGGCAAAGTTGTCATTTCCAGATTGTTGTAGTTTTTTACTGGAGCATCAGATTGAAAATATGATAATTGTTATGAATTCCTTGTCATTTTAATTATCTATTCATAGTATAAAAGTTTCTCTATTTCCTGACATATTTTCTTTTGCAGTTGACATTTCAATAAAATTTCACCAGTGGAGAAAATGCACAAATGGGGTGGAAGTGGTTTTTTCAGGAAGCCATAACTTTCAGCTCAAAAATCAGATTGGGGCAAGAGTATAGTCATTGGAAATATGATTCATAGGAGATTGACATGGAATTATTATAATTTGGAGAATTGTGATATAATTATTGATAAATTGAGAAAAAAAAAGTACGTGTAGCATTAATTGACATTTTTTTTATAATATGTATAATTCTAACAAAAAGTTTGCTTACAGCTTTGGAAGAATTAGAGGTATAATCAGATCAATTCAAGAATAGGATCATATATCATAGTCATGGAAGCATGACAGAGCTTACAAAAGTTGGATGAGGCAATAAAGAGCTATAGGGAAAGTAATGAAAAGTGGATAAAGAACTCAAGAAGAGAAGAATAGAAGGATTATTATTTAGTTGCTATAGAATCTGAATGAATTGCAAATACAAAAGAGAGAATCCTCACATAATACATGAAGCTAGTAGGCAAATAATGTAATTAATGGGCTTAGAAAGGAAAATTAAGACTCCATAGCCTTGAAGGTAGAAATTTGTAGATAGTTATAATCTTGATGTGAAAGAGAACATAGAGCTTAAGAGGTGATGTGTGGATAATATTTGTGTGCCAAGAACAAGAGTTCTTGAGATGGATTTTATAGCTAAGACTTAGATAACTTGTCTAAAGGTACTCATTGAAATAAATCCACTTTTGATATCAGATTTCATAGTGAAAACATGATGCCAATGCAGAGAAATTAGAGATAGGATAATAAATGCTCTTTCACTTGAAAAGTGTCATTGAATGAAAATAGACTTCCATTGGGGATGGTATTAAGTGTGAAAGGTATGGTTTCACAGAGAAATGTTAATGAAGTAATTTAATAGACAAATAAGAGTAATAACATATGATTCCATAATGTTGTGGGAGTATAGTGATGGAATGCTCTAAGCTAATTCATGTAAGTTTTAAACCTACGAAGTAAAGCAATGCATATAGATTCTTAAGAAAGATAGAAATTAATCAATGGCTCTTACGCAGAGTACACAGAGATTTTATACCGAAAACCCTCAACCGGGAAAACCTTTCTTATATTAATTATGTCGAATTTCACCATTCACCATACAATATATACAATGTTTTTAGGTATTCCGTAGATACCAAAACCCTAATCCCTTAATCTAGGATTAATTTACAAATCCGCTAAAAATAGAAAAATTTGCTAAAAATAGAAAAAAAAACTCCCAAAAAATCTTCAAAGTGTCAACCTTTTCCAACAACACCTTGTTTTCCTCAACCATGTCTCTCACAAAGTGATACTGAACATCAATATGCTTTGTCTTCGAATGATAAGTTGGGTTCTTTGCCAGGAATATTGCACTCTGACTGTCACAATCTAATCTCACCGCTTGTTGTACCAACCCAATACGTAAACACAATCTTTGTAACCATACTGCTTCCTTGCTTGCATGAGTGGCTGCCATGTATTCAACTTCTGTAGTTGAGAGTGCCACTACAGCTTGTATTTTTCTCATCCAACTGATTTCTCCACCAAATAGGTTAAACACATACCCACTTGTAGATCTTCTGTGATCCAGATCTCCAGCCCAGTCTACATCAACAAAGCCATGTATGTCCACCACTCTATCTAATCCTGGTCTTTCTTGGTAGCACAATCCATAACTGGTGGTGCCACGGAGATACCTGAAGACCCTCTTTACTGTTTTCCAATGCTCCTTCCCTGGTTTTGACATATACCTGCTCAAAACTCCCACTGCATGTGCAATGTCCGATCTAGTACAAACCATTGCATACATCAAACTGCCAACTACACTGGCATACAGAACATGGGACATGTCCTCTTCTTCTTCCTCTGTCTTGAGACACTGATCTATAGATAAATTTACACCTATAGGAATAGGAACCTTGACCGGTTTACTCCCATGAATATTAAACCTCTGGAATATTGTCTCAACATGTTTTCTTTGATTCAACCAGAGTTTCCTATTTGGACGATCTCTTTTAATCTCCATTCCTAAAATGAAGTTAGCAGCACCGAGATCCTTCATGTCAAATTTGGAGGATAGCTGCATTTTCACCTCCTTGATAACATCCATGTTATTTCCTACCAACAACATGTCATCAACATACAACACTACATAAATGAAGTGATTACCAACCTACTTGGAATATACACAGTGATCATCCCTGCTTCTTACAAATCCCAATCCAAGGATGTATGTGTCAAAATTTTGGTACCACATCCTAGGTGATTGTTTCAGACCATATAGTGACTTCTTTAGCTTATAGACCAACTCTTTCTTTCCCTTCACTACAAATCCTTCTGGTTGCTTCATGTAGATTTCTTCTTCCAGATCCCCATGTAGGAATGATGTCTTCACATCCATATGTTCCACTTCAAGATCAAAAGAAGCAACAATAGATAAAATAAATCTAATAGAAGTTAACTTAGCAACAAGAGAAAAAATCTCACCAAAGTCAATTCCCTCTACTTGGGAATAACCTTTTGCTACTAACCGAGCTTTGTATTTCTCCACTTTACCTTGTGCATTAAACTTCTTCTTGAACAACCATCTGCTACCAACTGATTTTCTTCCAGCTGGCAACTCAACTATATCTCATGCCTCATTCTTATCCAAGGCATCCATTTCTTCAACCATGGACTTCTTCCAGTGTTTACTATCCTCTGAATTCACTACTTCCCTGAGAGTGCTGGGATCATCATCAGTAATAGATAAAACA
Organism: Picea engelmannii; assembly: GCA_009831015.1. Lineage (NCBI taxonomy): Eukaryota > Viridiplantae > Streptophyta > Pinopsida > Pinales > Pinaceae > Picea > Picea engelmannii. The sequence goes on from ML782581.1 coordinate 452,757, forward strand.
AAATTGGAATGAAAATCAGGTGGGCTATACCTTTCTGGTTACCTTCTATCTCTCACTGATTTCCTCAATACTGGGGTATGAGGTTCTTCTTCTTCTTCTTCTTCTTCTTCTGCTTCCTCTTCTTCAGATGATTCAGATTTTGCATCATCCAACTCAATCTCTATTTTCTCAGGTTCGTCTTGCATTGGTAGGAATTCCTATTTGGACACATCTTTTACCTCTCTGAAAACAACATCGCGACTGTAAATAGTTTTCTTGGTTTCTGGGTTCCAAAGATTATAACCTTTCACACCTTCTTTATAACCAATAAAGATACACTTTTCAGCTTTATTATCCAGCTTACTCCTATTTTCCTTTGGAACATGTACATAAGCATCACAACCAAACACTATAAGATGTTGAAGAGAGGGTTTCTTTCCATACCATACCTCGTGTGGAGTTTTATCATCCAATGCTGATGAAAGTGATTGATTGACCAGGTAACATGTTGTACCCACTGCCTCTGCCCAGAATTTTTGTCCTAACCCGGCACCAATGAGTATGCTCCTTGCTTTTTCCATCAGTGTCATGTTCATCCTTTCTGAAACTATGTTCTACTGAGGAATGTATGGAGTAGTCTTCTGCCTTGCTATACCACACTTCTTATAGAATTCTTCGAATTCATTTCCGTAGAATTCTCCACCATTATCTATTCTCAATGCCTTTATTTTCTTCTCTGTCTGATTTTCTACCAGAGCCTTGAACTCTTTAAATTTATCAAATACCTGAGATTTATTTTTAAGAAAATAAATCCATGTGTTCCTTGAAAAATCATCTATGAATGAAACATAATACATATATTTACCTAGGGATGGAATAGAAATAGGTCCAAACACATCACTGTGTATCAACTCTAAGATCCCCTTTGCTCTTGTAGCACCAGATGGGAATCTTACTCGATTTTGTATACCATATATGCAATGTTCACATAAATCAAAATCGAGAGTGCAATTAGACATACCTTCAACCATACCTTTACCGTGTAGTGTTCAAAGGCCCTTTTCTCCAATATGCCCCAGTCTTTGATGCCATAGCATGGTCTTCTTTTCTGGGACAATATTGGTCTTGTCTCCTTCATTACTCTGCTCAGGGACAACATAATTGTTACACCCATTAGTATAAATTCTTCCCACCAACTTGTACAGAGTTCCACAACGAACTCCCCTCATCAACACCATTTCTCCTCGTACCATCTTGCAAGTGTTCTTTTCAAATACAGTTTTCACTCCTACATTGCCCAACTTGCTTACAGATATTAGGCTCCTGGCTAGTTTTGCAATGTGTAGAACCCTAGGGAGAGTTCTAATCCTTCCATCATTTAGCAACAACTTAACCCTTCCACGTCCCAGGATTTTTGTTGTCGAGTCATCTCTTAGGAATACATCACCACCCTTATATTTTTCATATTCAGAGAACCACTCCCTATGAGGAGTCATATGGTATGACACACCTGATTCGATCAACCATACATCATGGTCTGTATGTGTTCTTGTAGATGCTAGGTAAACATCACCTCCTTCTTTAGTGGAGGTTTTCACCTCTGTGGAAGAGGTACTATCAGATCCCTTTGGTTTTTCAACCTTCTTAGACTTGCAATCTTTCTTATAATGCCTTGTTTTACCACACTTCCAACATTTCCTCAAAGATTTTCCTAGAGACTTAGATCTACCTGTAGATTTAGATCTCCATCTCAAAGGCTTACCAGGGTTCCTATCTTGGGTATGCCCTCTTACAAATAAAGCATATGTGTTTTGACCATCCATGCTTTTTCGCCTCATCTCTTCAGATAACAAGGATGAAACTACATCATCATACTTCAATGTAGATTGAGTGGTACTACCTATTGCTACATCTAGATTATCCCAAGAGTCTGGCAAAGAACATAACAAAGTAATACACTTATCTTCTTCTACAATCATAATATTAACAGATCCAAGTTGACTTACCAGAGTATTAAAGGCATTTAGATGTTCTGTCATAGAATCTCCATCTTCCATCCTAAGATGATATAGCTTCTTTTGAAGAAACAACTTGTTTACCAAGGACTTTGATTGATACAAATTCCCTAACTTATCCCATAGTGCCTTGGCTGTAGATTCTCCTGAGACATTCAACAACACCGAATCTACCAGGCAGAGTTGAATAGTACTCCTTGCTCTTCTATCCAACTTGTCCCAATCTTCCTTTGACATACCAGTAGTTGGTGTACTGGTAGTTTGTGTACTAGTAGGTTGTGTACCAGTAGCCTGTGTGCTAGTAGACAGTGTACCAGTAGGCTATGTACCAGGATCCATAGTGATCCATTGTTCTTTGTCTACAAGAAGGTCCTCCATCTTGAGCTTCCATAGCTCAAAGTTTTTACCGTTGAACTTCTCTATCTCGATTCTAGATGAGCTTTCCATTCCTCTTTCTTTACTCGAATCTCCACTGCAAAAGATCCCACTAAACCCAGGTTTATCATAGACCCAAGATAAGCTTGATCTATCAAGACCGAGCCAAACCCTCAACAACAAAGGTGTCCCTCTGAAGCCAAAAATGAGCTCTGATACCACATGTAAGTTTTAAACCTATGAAGTAAAGCAATGCATATAGATCCTTAAGAAAGACAGAAATTAATCAATGGCTCATACACAGAGTACACAGAGATTTTATACTGGAAACCCTCAACCGAGAAAACCTTTCTTATATTCATTATGTCGAATTTCACCATTCACCATACAATATATATAATATTTTTAGGTATTCCGTAGATACCAAAACCCTAATCCCTTAATCTGGGATTAATTTACAAATCCACTAAAAATAGAAAAATCCATAGACACAGTTGTCGTATCTAATGCACCCCCACACACACATGCAAAGAATATAACACATATACCCAACAATTCATTCCAAGGTTATAGAATGTTCATAAAGGTAATTTTTAGATATGATTGCCTAAGAGAGGTTGTTGCAAATAGAACACATTGGTTGGATTGCATAGTGTCCAAGTGAAACTTGGCTGGAAAGTGTTATGAACAAGAAAAAATAGTACAGATGAGCATAGTGAGAGCACACAATTCAACAAGGATCCGAAGAAATTCAAGGACAACCAACTACAAATAAATAAATAAACAAATAAGTGAATTGAAACATAAATGCACCTGAATGCATGATGCATACCATGAAGTTAGAATTCGTATACATTAGTAGGCATGATTATAGTGAATGCTTGCCGCATATAGATGTGCATTGTGCATATGTACATGCTTTGATATGCATATGGCATGCTTGTGGACATAGAATAGTTTGTTTTTATATACATGCAATAATGATGTTATAGCAATTGAGTATGACTTATTATGGATTATGGATTATGTATTCAAGAAAAATTATATAACATGGTTAAATATGTGGATGTTTATTTTTTTGCTTATGATTTCCATCTAAGTGAAGACCAATGAGGGTGGTAGGAATGGTAATTGAAAGGATGGAAGAGAAATATTGCGAGCTTTTTAAAATACCAGTTGATCAAATAGCAACAGGTAGGTTGATAACAACGATGCAGGTATGCATTTAGTTTCTTTTGATGCATAGATGTTGAAGGGAATTGAGGTAAGAATTCTCTTAGTTAATTTTTCAATATTTAAATTTATTTGTAATGGCCAAAGGCCTAGAGTATATAAATGTTGTTTATGCTAGAATGCATTTGGATAAAATGTTAGTTTCATATTGTGTTATGATTGGTTATGGGATAATAACCAGGTCAAGTCAGAAGACATACTCTTGATATAACAATAAATATCCATAGAGTTAGTCATGTGTGAGACCATGAGATGGTTGGATATGGGAGGGCTATAGTGCTATGTGAGTGCTCAATGGTATCTACTGTATAGTTGATGTTTGGATTGCAACCTCTTTGCTGACACTGAAGATCGCTTAATAATTATATTCTTGGTGTTGTGTTTGGGTTGAAAAGGAAGGCATCCAAATAGTTTGGCAAGCAGTAGGAAGTTTGTGGATGATGTGTTGCGGCATTGGCCAAACCTTCCAACTCAACTTGGTGAATGCACGACATAGTTATGTGGTATTATGTAGTCAATGCATGGATGCATTGTGTAAATATGGGCATGAGTATGGGCACATCATTTGCTATTTTATTTAGTAATTAATTGTTGCATTATGAAAATAGCGTGGTGCTGAAAGTACCTAATGATGGATAGTTGCAATATATTTAATATGAATACTAGATGAAATTGATTGAATTGTTGTTTGTTACAATGTTGAGATCAATTTTTGGAGCTATTAAAAATATTACAAGTAGTATTACAGGAATTATTGAATGCATTTTGGTGAATGCATGTATATATTATATAACATAGAAATGATTATGATAACAATTTAAATGATGTGAGTATTGCTAACTCATGAAGTTGAAAACACTTTAGGAGCTGTTAGATATTACAACAAGAAAATTTTCTGTTAAAGTAGTTACATAATGATAAATTATGGAAAATCTTTGTCAGGGGAACAAAGTGATAGAAATATTGACAGATAAAATAAAGAAAATATTGGTTGATAATATATGTGTAGGGAATAATCGGGTCATTCCAATTGATAGTTGGATTAATGGAAGTGATTCAATTGTAGTTGTAAACAATTTTGAGATCACTTTGTGAATTTGTTTTGAATTGTTACCATGTATATATATATATATATATATATATATATATATATATATATATATATATCTTGTACATGAGATAATGATAGTTTGCTTCGTTGAGTGTAAATTAAGGAAATTGCAAGTGGAATGGTCTTGGATATGGTAGGAATGTAATCCCATAAGGAATACCAATGCCTGGTGCTGCAAGAGCCAAACATTATGAGCAAAAAATTCATGCCTGTGAATTTGATTTCTTGTATATAAACAGATTTGAGAAATTAAAAAAATTGTTATGATATGCTAACAATTGGTTTGGTTGATTGACAGTTGAGAAAATTGCAGGAATGATGGTATTGGGTATGCCATTGTTGTAAGCCATAATAAACATTGATTTCTTCAATTGCAAGATCCAAACGAATTATGAGCAGGAAGCTCATGCTTGGAAAATTTTATTTTCCTGTATAAAACATATTTGACATGTGTGATTGAAAATTGTTATAATGATATCTCATGATGAATTTATGTGTATAATATAGATGAGATGTTGTCTATGAAAGATGGAAGCTTAGGAAAAACAAAACTAGAAAGAAATAAAGCTTAATGATGAAGTCATAAAATGAAGAAAGTCTAATGGACTTGTTGCAACTAGAGTTCTTGGAGCCGCAAGTCTGAAACTTCCTAGCTGAGTGTATTGGATCCTTGGAGATAAGTGGAACAACTTGAGGGACTCCATGATGGAGAAAGGGGTTCATTTATTTGGGTTGCGTAGGTCGATAGGGAAGGAGAGCTTGTTGGTTGGAAATGCTACCAAAAATATAAATTATGAATATCATTATACACGTTTTGGGTCGGAATGCCTATGTATACATGTTTAATTTTAGTCAAGAGTGCCTATGTATATAAGAATTGGTTGGATTGCTTGTGTGGATTAAGGCTAGAGGGGCCTAGATTTGTAATGTTAATAGCATTGGTATGGTGTTGTGCACTAAGGAAAGTGAAAAAATAAGGGGAGGGTTATATAACACCCCAATTTTAACCCTTATGAACTACATTGTATTATGTAATTATAACTTAGGCTGGTGAGCCAGTAAAATTGGAAAGGGGCCAAAGTTCCTAGAAATGTAATACATATATATATATATATATATTAATAAAATACATCGATGGATTCTAGATGGACAAGGACAAAAGAGATAGGGGGATATGATTCCACACGAGAGGGGGCTTAAGGGGATAAGTCTTTTTATTATATTTTATTTACCCATAATTGATTCTACGGAGAAAAGTGGTTACATGAGCTTCTTGGGAGGAAGGCCATGTGGTTCTTTTTTCATGTAATTATATAAACATCCCTTGTGAGTTTTTTTGGGGGTTCAGTTGTTCTTATTCATTCATTGTTACACCCTTCTCACTCTTTCATTTTTTGGTGCCTCATTCTTGATAATTCATGTGCTCTTGGTCTAAGCATGGAAATGAATGATTGGAAGAGAAGAGCAATTGCTAGATGGTTGTAATAAATTATTGATCATTCCAGGAGGGAATGGATTCCTAAGATTGATGGAAGTTCAGAAATAATTATCCATGTTAAGAAACAAATATCAATATAGCATAGAAAAACCTCATAATAAGTACTCAACTCCTTGAAAAAGAGAGAATTTAAGATAATAAGCCTCTTTGAGGGGGAAATCTCCTTTTACCCCACATAAATGTTCAAGTACAAGATGATTCCAAATGAAAATGTCTCCTTGGTATATATAGGAGACTAGGAGGTACAATTACAACTAATGGACTAAAGCCAACATAAATAAAATAACATTACTAATGTAATATGCCCCAATTAAGGTGTAATGAGCCAATATTAGGGCTTAACATGCCCCTCCCCTTTAAAAAAGTATTGTACGCAACACTTGAGTAACTCTGGATTCTTTTGTATAAAAGAGTCATCTTCCCAAGTGGAATCTTCAACCGATAGTTTCCTCCATTTAATGAGATACTCTGAAATGGATCTATTCCTCAGTTGGCGAATTCTTGTGTCAGTGATGGCTTCAGGATCCAATATGATTTTTCCTTCCTCATCAAGTTCAGGCAATATAGTTTGAACTAGGATCTTGTCACCTATAACCTTCTTTAAGCATGAAACATGGAAAAATGGGTGTACTCGTGAAGATGCAGGCAACTCCAATTTGTATGCCATAGTACCAATCATTTGCAACACCTTATAAGGGCCATAGTACTTTGGTTATAATTTATTATCCTTCTTGGATTTCTTGAGGGACATCTGTTTGTATGGTTTTAGTCTTAAAAACACCCAATCCCTGTTACCCATGATTTTGGTCATCTAGATGGTGTATTAACAATGGTGTACTCAAACTCCCAACAAGAACTTTTTCCTAAGAAAAGTGGCATTTATCTCCTTCCAGAAAGCATACTTTCAATGTGAGTTCGTTGGCTACTTATAGTCCAGGGTATGAGAATGACCCATTCTCACAAGCCCCCTTCAGCTAGGGTGTGAACTTCTCGCATTATGCTCTATACTTAAGGTGCGAATGTGTTTTCAAGCTTGGAAAAGGGAAGAAGTCTCAAGGATTCTAGAAGGGAATCTTTTATAAAATGGGTTGGCATTCGAATGGTTATCATTTTACTGGTTTCCTTGATTTGGTGGGATCATTCTCATCCATGTAACCATCTCACCCTCTCTTATATATTGAAAGGATTCTCATGCAAAAGGTTAAGCAAGATTAATTGAAGAATTGGTGAAGGAATTGTGTGAAGAACCCAGCTTGAATAGAAGCTTGGAGACTTTAGTAGGTCTATCAAGAGGAATTGGATCTTCTTCATGCAAAGATAGAGAAAGTGTGTGTGTTGGAACCAAGAGTCACTGAAAGGAAGCTTGCAACATCAAGGTGATCAGGTTGTATCTTCTACTTTCGATTAATATGATACAACGACATGTCCTTTTCCCATAAAGTCATTCTTACTTTATTGTGTAATTCCTTGATCATATACATAAGTTGACGATTGAATACAGTTTGCTATCTTCACTTTGGTTGGTTTGTGTTGTCTTGGTCTTGACCTCACAAGAGCACCGGAGCGAAGCGGGAACAACAGAGACCTAAGGTAGCGATACAAAGGTATGTCACTTGTTCCTCCTTACTAGCTAATTCAATGGTCATAATTTAAGGAAAGAGTCATGTCCTGTCGTGTTTTATTCTAGATCCAGGTGGATCTAGGGAGATCTGCTATTGTCCGCACCTATCGATTAGTCCAATAACAATCCCCTACTTCAAAACTTCTTTCACTATGATGTTGATTTGCTTGTTGTTTCATGCGATTCTGTGCCATGGTCAGGATGTCCTTTAAGATTTGGAGAACTTGTTGTTGATGCTCGATGTGATCTTCCACTGCTTGAACCTTAGATTTTTCTTTAGAGAAGAAGTGATGGAAGGAGGGTGGTAAACATAGAGTGCCATAAATGGTGTCAGTTTTGTTGCAGTATGAAAGGAAGTGTTATACCACCATTCTTCCAAGGGTAATCATTTGAACCATGTGTTTGTTTATCAGAGACAAAGAAACAAAGGTAGCCTTCTAGAAATTTGTTCACTATCTTGGTTTGTCCATTAGATTGAGGATGATAGGATGAGCTATGAGCCAATTGAGTACTCAAACAAGAAAACAATTCTGTCCAAAAATGTCTAGTGAAGATGGGATCTCTGTCACTTACAATAATCTTTGGGCTTCCATGTAGATTTTGAACTGTCTCCATGAATGCAGTGGCAACAGTACTAGATTTGAAGGGATGAGAGAGTGCAAAAAAGTGTGTGTACTTGGTCAGTCTATCAGCAATCACCATAATGACACTCTTTCCTTCAGAGTTTGGTAACCCTGTGATGAAATAGATGGAAACCTCCTCCCAGCACTAACTTGGGATAGCTTATGGTTGTAAAAGACATGGGGTCTTAATTGTTTCCACCTTATTTTTTTGGCAAACCAAAAATTTCTCCACAAACCTTTGAACATCAGTTTTAAGTCCATCCCAAAAAAAATCCTTCTTGACTCTATGGTAGGTTTTCAAAAATCCTGAATGCCCTCCTATTGGAGAGGTGTGCAATTCCAATAGTACCTTTTGTTTGAGTTGGGATTTCTTACATAAATATAAGCAATATTTGTACCATAGTGAATCATTTTTCCATGTAAATGTATATGATGCACTGAAATGCTGCTGCAACCTTTGAATGAGAGTCCACACTTTTTCTTCATTCTTCCATTCATCCCTTACTTCTATTATCCAATCCAATTGGATGATCGAGATAGCATAGAGAAGGGCCTCAACATCTTCATCCTTTGTTGAGAGTGCATCTGCCACAACATTTTGCTTCCCCTCTTTATAGACGATTTCAAAATCATAACCCAATATCTTGGTTACCCATTTTTGTTGTTCTTCTAAAGATAATCTTTGTTTCAAGAAGTATTTAAGACTATCATGATCTGTTTTGACCTTGAAGTGACTACCTATTAGGTAAGGATGTCATTTCTTCAATGCATGTAGTATTGCCATCATTTCCTTCTCATAAATGGGTTCGTGTAAGTCCTTTCCCTTGAGTGGTTGACTTTCAAAATCCAGGGGCCTTCATTCTTGCATTAGGACCACACCAATTCCATTTCCTGAGGCATCACATGCCACAATAAAGGTTTTTGTGAAGTATGGATTGGTCAAGACTAGAGCTTTGCACATCACCTCTTTAAGTTGTTCAAAATATTTAGTTGCCTTTGGAGTCCATGAAAATGCATCCTTCTTATTTAGTGTTGTTAAAGGTGTTTCTATTCTTCTATAGTGCCAAACAAACTTGTGGTAGTAACCTATCAAACCCAAAAATCCTCTAAGATTCCTCAATGTTTTGGGAATTGACCAGTCCATCATGGCCTTAATCTTGTTAGTTTCTACCTTGACACCTTCATGAGATACAGTATGACACAAATATTGTACCTCCTTCACTCCAAAGAAACATTTGGATGGTTTGGCATATAGTTGTTGCTCCTTTAGTAGTTGTATCACCTTGTCAACATGTCACACATGATCATCCCAAGACTTGCTATAGATTAGTATATCATCAAAAAATAATAACACAAATATTCAAACGATTTGCTTGAAAATGGAATTCATCAACCCTTGGAATGTGGAAGGTGCATTTGTAAGGCCAAAAGGCATGACCAAAAATTCATAATAGCCTTCATGAGTTCGGAATGTTGCTTTTGGAATATCTTATTCCTTCATTATAATCTGATGATACCTTGAACGGAGATCCAATTTTGTGAAATATATTGCTCCATGTAGTTCATCTAACAATTCACAATGATGGGAATGAGAAACTTATCTTTAATAGTGATCTTATTGAGCTCTCTATAATCTGGACACATACACCATGAGCTATCTTTCTTGAATACCATTACCACTGGTGCAGAGTAAGAACTTTGGCTAGGTCTAATAATGCTAGC